>APFE030709241.1:10181-25375 GCA_000404065.3 Pinus taeda
TCTTCACTCAGAGTACAAGTTGATCCATGTGAAAGATGTTCTGGAGTCGAACATGGAAAGACATCGCCTGATTACCAGCCAATGATGTAAGCTATTAACAGGCACGAGAGGAATCACCGATAAAGATGATGACCCTCAAGGTACTACAATACAATTCGCGTGGTGTGAAAAAGGGACTTGGCATCAAACACCATGCAAAATATTTCAGTCGAAGGCCATTGATGTAAACCTGTCACTGGAAGTGAGAAACTTGCCATTCAGGCATGCAAGCTTCAAAGTACTGAAAGGGTTGTTCCTAGGTTGACTTCTTGGATAATGAGTTGATGTCAACAAGAAGAGACCCGTCGTAGGAGGGCCTTAATGAATCCCACATCTATGACATGGAACGGAGCAAATGATTTTGGAGGTGAAAACGATTTGATGATACAAGGTTCAAGGTGGTGGTCATGAAAGAATGGAGCATGAATGTATTGCAGTGGATGAGACACAGGTGAATTCTCTGAGTGACTTCTCTTGAACATACTGGTGACATTGAAAATGGATTGGTAGTGTTAACCCCAAAGATGGATGGAACGATGGACCAATGGTGATATGACCGCTGAACGGAATAACCCAACCCGACTTGGACGTGGAGTGAAAGTGTCATGTTCAAGAGCGACTTGCTACCAATAAAGTTTCTTCAAGTTTTCTTCCCAATTTTCCCCAGTCATTGCTGACTAGTACCTCTTTATTTTTATCGAGCTTGTGGAGGATAACATATGCTTGTTCTATAATTCACCCTTTGGCCGAACCTGTCGCTATGTTTTAATGAGCCTAGTGACAGTGAAACTCATTCTCGTCCATTTGGACAAGTTTGTCACTATTGATTTTAACGAGTTTAACGACAACGATAACTCGGTCCTTTTTTAATTTTAGAGAGTCTTAAAAGGGACATAAAGGAAAATCCAATAATCCTTTTTCATCATATAATCCCTTAAGTCTAAAAAGTATAAAATAATATGAAAGGGATGAAATTTCGATAGTTTTAACGAGCTGAACAAGACAAGCACTAGATCTTTTTGTGTAATAATCCCTCAGGTCCAAAAAGATTAAAATATAGAGGAGGGACAACACTTTTGGTAGCTTTAACGAGCTGGAGAGGCTGATCGCTTGGAAATATTTTCATATATTATGAGTCAGGTGAAAAGAGCTTAAAGGAGACTCTTTTTTTGAGGAACGAGTGATAATTTTGAGTAGCAGCTGATTCCAGGTAAGGTTTTGAATTTTCCAATCACGACAGCGTCACAAGGATGGCTAACAAGATCACTCGTCGTAGATGTTCCTCAAAAGGTTTAAACAATCAAATGGAGGCATATGATCGACTAAAATAGAGTGGCGGTGATGATGATAACATGACCAAGGCTTACAAGCTGATGATAATGCATTCACAATGGTTATTTACTGGTGATTGGTTCATTTTTGAATGAGCTTAAACTCTAGGGGAAACATTTGCTCATTGCTTAGGTTTAATTTTTAACGAGCTTGAACTTCACATAAAAAATGCTCATGAAAATGGTCATTTATTATTTGATTCACCGTTAGCACTTTGTTCTTTCAATGGTCGTACTACCTGCTCAATTGCTTCATCAAACTAATTAGAAATGAAAACACATGCTTGCAAAATGAGTTAAAACACTAATACCTTACTCGAATTAAGTGAATAGTAATTTAAAAGTGATTTTTACCTCTCATTTTACCATTTCATTTGAACTTGGTTTGTTGGAGCTCTGGAGGTGCTTTTCCCCCCTGATTTTCACTAGTTGATTCTGGGAGATTCTGTGGACGATTCTCGGTGCTGTCTGGACCAGGTAAGAGATAAACTTGAGCTCCGCGGTTGCATTCCTTCCTTTTTGAATTTTGAGCATGTTTCCCTACTTTGCTGAGCCCCTGGGGTTTGAACAATTCGCCTTGGCCCCATCGCACCCGTCCTATATCGAAAGGTGCGATGCATACTAGACTGGTTACTGGACAGTCAGTATGCATCGCTCCTAGTACACTGCTGTGGTGCGATGAGCACAAGGAGGGAAACTTTTACACTGTTTTCTCATGGAATGTTTGCCTATTTTTTGCCAAATTAGGACCCTGACTCTTCTCTTGTTTGTTTTTAGAGATTCATCGGAGAAAAATGGTTATTACATGGTGAGAACATGAACATGAAGAAGAGGACATGGTTGCTTTACATGATCTGGGTACAGTAACTGCACTACGAAAATGTGGCTTGCTCAAGTTTTTGCGCATCTCTAGCATGAGGCAACAAATCAAATTGTTGCAATATTTCCTCGACGCATGGGATCCTACCAACCAGGTGTTCCAAATCAGAGGCAAATCGATCCCCCTAATTGTTGTGGACATCTATTTTTTGAACGGTTTATCGAGGCGTGGCACCCCTCTCTCATTATCAGGTTCTGCTTGTGGGGGTGAATCTGTGAGAGATTACATTTGTTAGTATTGCAGAGAGGGATCTCAGCCGAGTAGGGATGGAAAGATAAACATCCGAGATGTCACTGACTGGTCCTTGAGGACCATTCTGTTCACTTTTGCTAGACTGGCTGGTAGTGCGGCTCTTCACGTGGCTAACAGGTCTTATATGCAGTACGCCTTGGAATGCATTGAACCGAAGGTGTTCAACTGGTGTGATGCAGTACTCCTTGTGATGAAAGAACAATTGACGAAGGTGAAAAGCGGAAGATCCAAGAATTTTGGCTATGGTTCTATTTTTACCGCTTTTGCCTTGGAAAAGATCCCACTGATGTAGCCGCAATACATCTCACTTGGTTTACCTCCACCGACTGAGCCATGGATGCAGAGATGGGTTGACCTCATGGCCCAACATCCCGGCCAGTCCCAAATTTCTTTCTTTGACACCTTCTTTGAGTGGTTCAACCACCAAGAGATGGTTTATGCTGAGTGTCCATATGCTGGTATGGATTTCCGGGGTGACCTGGATTTCGTGTTGCCGACTAGTGAGCAGTGGGGTGCTTTAGGTAAATTCTCTAACCATATCTCTGTTTATTGTTTTCATAATGTTCTTATGCTTTCTTTGATCAAGACTAATTAAAAATCATGTGGTCATGCAGACATTGGACCAATTCGACTAGCAGTACGCCTGAGAGCACCAGCTGCCGCTCTGGTAGGAGAGGCTATTGGGAGGGCCATCCTTTGTGACCTTGATGTGGCTGAGACTATTTCAACAACAGGATCAGGTTGAGGGTCTCACTCTTGGTATTCCAGACATGAGGACCAACAAGCTGCCTCTGAGGTTGCAGCGACATACTACTGGTGTGCCAAGTCGATGGACTAGGCTTTTATGCATGATTGCACAGGTGGTGACTTGTTATCACCTCCATCATTAGACTAGGGTGCCCCCTAGCATTTTGAGTTTTGGGTCATTTGACCAATTTTGTCTTGGTTACAAAACATTATGTGTAAACAATAAACAGTTATATATATATATATAATCTAAATATATAAATATATATATATTTATATTATATATAATATATATATATATATATATATATATATATAATTATATTAAATTTCCGGAGCTTATTTTGGTTAAGTTACTGATCCTGATGCAAATATGATGCAATGCTTCTTTTTATAAATGTTGCAAATGTCTATCTAACACATAATTTTCTAATGAGTCTATTAATGTGTTTAAATTTCTGGAAATATGTTGATATTGAATAGAATCGAACTGTCTTTCCAAAATCTTGATCCTTAGGAACATGCAATATATAGTTGGATTCCATACAGTGTAGATACCAGTGAGTTGTATAATGACGAGTTTTGAGTCTAGCCTGACGACAAGTCGGCGTATGCCATGTGCGATGGCATCAGGGAGGAGTTTTATCAACACGTTGTATTCAACGATATTGTTCATTGACTGACCAATACATACCCCTCTGAAACTCACTAACTTGCCACTAGGATCGAAGATGGTCCATGCCACAGAAGATAGGTTCCGCGAACTATGACTCGCTCTGTCGGCATATCCAAAAAATGGTTCCAATAGGTTTGACATCTGCAACAAATGCAAAAAGTGGATTACCTAACAAAAATAATTACCCTTAGCTAAAACAAAAATGTAACAAAAGCATAGGGGTTACTATGCTGAGTTAAGCATAGTAATGCTTGAGGTACAACCCATTGCGGGGTTGCATGAGTGGAATCCCATCATAATCCACCAACTAATAGACTCCTTTTGCTAATAAATGCTTAACAATATAGGGACCCATCCATAAATACTTGGACTTACTTGCTCCCAACTTATCGGACTCCTCGTCGTAAAGTAAGACCAGGTCATCTTTTGAGAAGACACGAGGTTTGACATTTTTGTTGAACTGCGCTTTGACTCGTTTCTTATGGGCTTCATTAGCCAAAGCGGCATCACGATAGGTTTCATCCAATTGTATTAATTCCAAGAAATGAGCCTCTTCTTCTGAAGTTTCGAGGAGAAGGTCGACCACGAGCCTGAGGGACGAGATTTCACATTGAACTGGTAAGATTGCTTCCAGGTCATACACCAATTGAAAAGGTGTAAACCTGGTCGCATTCCTCACCAATGTTTGGTATGCCCACAAGGCCGAGTACAGGATCAAGTGCCAACTCCGTTTATGGACTCCAATCATCCTTTGCAGCATGCACTTCAGGACCTTTTTGATTGCATCAACTTGTCCGTTAGCTTGCGGATAATACGGAGTAGAGCTACCGTGGAATAGTCCTAATTTGGAAGCCAACTCAACCATCATGTGATTGCGAAAATGTGATCCATGATCTATGACTATGGCCTGTGGAACACTGAATCTGGAGACCACATGATTGAAAAAGAAGAGGGTAGCTGTTTCACCATTGTTGTTTAATGTAGGCATCGCCTCGGCCCATTTGGTAAAATAGTCTACTACGACTATGATATACCAATGTCCCCTTGCCGAGGTGGGGTTACATGTCATGAAGTCTATGCCCCATTTAGAGAATGGCCCAACAGCTACTACTGGCTGCAGAGGTGCAGGTGGTATTCTGGTTTTGCAATCGAAGATTTGACAGGCATGGAAACTTCTGACTATGGTTATGCAATATTTGAACATTGTTGGCCAGAAGTATCCTGATCATAAAATATTTTGAGTTGTAGCATAACCAGATTGATCCCCCCCACACGCGCCTAAATGACAATCATTCAGGAATTTTTTGGCCTCCTCATGGGTGAGGCACCTCCACAGAACTGTATCGATACCATGATGGTAAAGCGTATCACCGACAATCACGTAGTCTTTTGCTTGGTATCGAATCCGTCGTTCTTATGAGCGTGAGGTATTAGACCTATATGTTTGGGTTTGGAGATAGATTATGATATCTCCATACCATGGATTGCTTGAAGATATCAGAAACAAATTTTCATCCACGATCGCTTCTTTGGATGTTACATTGTTGGACGACAATGGGAGATCACATAGTAACTTTGAAAAAACCAAGGCTTTATTTGATTTGGATTTTTTGAATTCCAGATCAAACTCTAGTAAAATTGCTATCCATTTTGAATATTTGCCCCCCAGCAACTGTCGCGACAATATATAAGTCATGGGGTTGCAATCTGATAAAATAGTAGTTTTTCTGAAGAGGACATAGTGTCGAAATCTCTGTATCGCTTGAACAACTACGAGAGCTATCTTTTCAACATAGGAGTACTTCATTTCTATATCATTTAAGTTTTGACTTAAATAATATATTGGATGTTCAATTCCATCGTCTTCTTGAACTAAGACCATTGCTATGGTCATATCCATTGTAGCCAGATACAGGGTAAAGTCTTTTTGATAATCAGGAACATACATTAATTATGCTTTTATTAGGGATTCCTTTAAAGCATCAAAGGAAGCTTGCGCGACCTGATCCCAGATGAAGGGTACTTTTTTTTTCAACAGATGAGTATAACCTTTAGCAAGTTCAGCGTAATTTGGAATGAACCTTCTCAGAAAGCTTGCTTTCCTTTGGATTTTCTAAATCTGAAGCAAATTTGTAGGTGGAGGCAAATCAATGATTGCCTGAACCTTGCATGGGTCAAGACGAATCCTGTCCTTTGAGACCACAAAGCCAAGTAAATGACCAGAACTGACACAAAACACACATTTGTGTGGATTGAGTTGTATCTTGTAGTGTCAACAACATACAAATATTGCTCTCAAATGCTATGGATGATCGGTCTGCTTTTGCGAATGAGCCAGAAGATCGTCGAGATATGGTTGAATGATGTTCTTGATTTCATGGAAAGCATAATTCATTTCTCTCTGAAATGTTGCCCCGACATTCTTTAAACCAAAGGGTAGCTTGCGATATGCGAATGTGCCCCACGGACAAATAAATGCAGTCTTTGACTGGTCTTGTGGGAAGATATTTATTTGATTATACCTAGAAAAGCCATCGATAAATGAAAAGATTTCACATGCGGCGCATTCATCAATTATCTGGTCAATGAAGGGCGTAGGGTAGTTGTCTTTCAGACAAGCTTGATTTACATCCCTATAATCGACACACACTCTAACCGTTCCTTGTTTTTTCATTACAGGAACAATATTCGATACCTAATCGGTTAGAGGAACCGGGTAAATAAAACCAACATGGAGGAGTTTTTCAACTTCCGCCTTAATGGCAGTGGCTTTCTTGGGGTGCACCTGCTGAAGCCGTTATCATACCAGTTTGACATCTGGATACATCTTAATTTCATGTTCAACTATGCTTGAGTCAATTCCTAGCATTTCGTCATATGACCAAGCAAAGACATCTCTGAAATCGCGAAAAAGAGTGTAATATACTTCAATTTATACAGGAGAACAAGATTTGCCGACATGAATATTCTCTACAACATTTGTTTTGGTCGAGATATTTATGGCAATAGTCTCTTCAATATTGGACAGGTTTTTCTCAAAATCCACCGTATGTACAGTATTTGACAGAAAGTTAAAAACTGAGGGATGATCAAGGTCACTAGAATGATCCTCCTTACAATCCGGAAGATGGGAACGATGGTGGTAATCTTCCCATGGTGCCCCGTCAATCATAATTGACTGAATAATTCCTTCGTCTGTAGAATGTACTTGCGACCAAGGATCTGAAGGGGTGCCATATTCCTTAGACCTATCTATCCATACGCTTGATGAGAATTGATTCGGGTTTGCCTCCCATGCCGAAAACATTGATTGCTACAATATTTCTATTGGGATTGGAGGCAATACCTATAGATGATCCATGTTAATATTTTTTCCAGACATCTTTTGAATAGAAGATATCATATTGCAGGTTCCCATTGTTGCCACTTCCGCCAAATTGATTGGAGGCGGTAGGGCAAAATTTCCCATTAATGTAGAGTCTTTTAGTAGGCCTACTCCGATACTTTGAAGCGAATGAGGGCTTCCATGGATCATTGGAATGCTTCCTGTAACTTGTGAACTGTTGGGTAGAAATGTTTGTTGGTCGATGACTGTAATTCCTCCTTGGAAGGGAAATGCAACCTTCCTGAAGTACATCAACACAAAGGCAGCCATAGCATATATCCAGGGCCTTCCCAGTAGGATGTTGTAATTGAGGTTTCTGTCGATAACTTCAACATCAATTTCTACTATTTTTCCCCCCAGTTCGACTTGCAAGTTACTTAATATCCATTATGGGGTGTATGTTTGTCCATCAAATGCGTTTAATGTCATCGACGATCTCGACAAGGGTGGAGATCCTAAATTTTTCCAGCAACTCATCGACATAATACATGTAGATGCCCCCTCATCAATAATTATTTGATGAACAATTTTTTTGAGGGCTTTCACTTGAATAAGCAAAAGCTACTTGAGCTGGTAACTGAGGGTCATATCCTTTGTGATTAAAGGACACAAGATTTGAATCCGTCAGGTCAATCCCACCTATCGCTGACAATAAAGCCTACCTTTGGGGAGGGCAATTTTGTAGTACATCAAGTGTCGACATAGCGGATGGCGATTGGGCCAGATCCTCCACTATATTAGAATGTTGTGTTGCTCTAGCACGAGGATTAAACGTCGATTTGTGTACTACTCCCTTTGGCAGTTTTATCATTAGTTTAGGAGTGATGGGTGGCACAACTTCGAGCAAAGTTGTCGTCGAATTACTAGGTTGATCATTATCCTTGTTGTTCAACATCTGTGGATTCCCGTAATATTTATTCCTTGTTGATATCAAAGCATCATTTAGCTACTTTGAGAGAGAAAACATTAGCACTTGGGATGGGGAAGCATTGTCTCTAGAAACCAGATTTGTTCCTGGATTCCGAAATGGATCAGTCAATACTGCCGAGGTTTTTGAACTCTTGAAGAATTTTCTAAGCTCGGCTTTATATGGGCACTCTCTTGTCCAATGATCCTCATCACATATAAGGCATGGATGACTTGGTTTCCTATCTCCAGAAGGGTTTGCAGAAGATTTTTTAGGAGATGACTCCTCCTATTTCTTCTTCTTCCCTTTCTTTTTCTTCTTGCCTCCTGGTTGCTTGGGTTCTTTGCCTTTGTCAGTTGACACGACATCTAGTTCTGAGGCAAGAAGTTCTTCATTTGCATTTTGACTTGAAACCATATGGGCTTTCTTTGACGTAGCCTTTACATTTTTCGTGCTAGTCGTACCTATCACGCCATTGTCGGAATGAGAGTCTTTGTTTGATTTAGGAGGGGCAGGAATGGAAAATTCCGGTATAGGAGCATCAGGGATTTTATCGTAGAGCGTGCCAGACTAAATATAGATCAAGTTTAGATATTGTGCACGAGCAATAACTTGCTCTTCAATGACGACTCCTCCTTTTGCTATATCTTCTGTAATAGAAGGTAACAATGACTTAATAAACCATTCAGCCAACAGCTGATCAGGAACATATGTTTTTACCATTCTACGACGACGTTGCCACTCATGAATATGATCGGATATGTGAGTGGCCATCATTTGTTTGAAATTGGTAAGAAGTTTTCTTCTCATTTCGTACCTTATGGGTAACTGAAAATGGGCTAAAAAGGTTGTGGCTAGGGTACTGAAGTTGTCAAACGAAGCTCTAGGCAATTCGATATACCATTTTGCTGCCGGACCAGTTAACGTTCACTGAAAAAGGTGAAGCCTGATCGAATCATCGTTGAGAGTGTTTGATGAACACCACAGATGAAAGGTCATCACATGATTCGATGGGTCTTCACCCGGATTTCCATTAAATATAAGAATATATGACAGAAGTTTATGAGGAATCGCTGGCCACCAAGGGGCGTAAGCAATTGGATCGTTCATTAGTTGATTTAGATCTGGTAACTCTAAAGTCACCATGAAAGGAAACTATTGACTCAGGCTCGGTGAAGCATACCTAAGATAAGATGGAATTGCTTGAGCAGTTGGCCTTTGCGTACCAGCATAATGCATTTGATGCTGGTAACTTTGGTAAGGTTGATGGGCATGACCATTATGATATGATTTATGTTGACCGTTTTGAATATACAACTACCCATTACTTGCAAAGAATTGTTGCTCAAATCCTTGGTAAGCTTGTTGGAATTGCGGTTGTTGGTATTGTACCAGCCATGGTTGTGAAGCCATGAGTTGTTGCCCAGTACTGACTGTTTGACCAAGATGAGGGGTAATGGTCCTCATTTGAACCTAGGTCATTCCACTAGTCGGTGATTGTGGTTGCATCACAAGGACAAGAGGCTGTTGTATTACGACCTGAGAAACCTGAGGTTGGCATACAACATGAAACGCTTGTACTTACGACACCGTCACAATAGCTGGTGTAGTGGGGATATTTGACACAAGTAAACTTTGTTGCATCGAGTATACAACTCTTGATCATTGAGGTAGTATTGGCACCCAACCGCTAGATGTAATTCCAGCATAACCTGAATTCTATTGTGAACTCTCGTATGGTTGTTCTCCTAGAGGAGACAATGAAAGGGTGTACTACCCTCCATACGGTGGTAATCCAATGCTCAAAGGAATGATTTGCCTTTGGGGACCAGATTGCCCAAATTGACACTACGAAGGATCAATTTGTTGAGATTCAACATAAGAGATTCCATATATCATTCCGGACGAACAAACGGGAACAGTCCATACTGTCGAAACAGCCCCTAGATGGACTCCATCCAACAATTGAGAGCTAGTTGGGACAGATGGTACGCCGACGAACATTGTCGGAGTAGCAGCAGGAAGTTCTGCCACAGCTGTGTTGGATGACGTAGTCCTAGATGTCGACGGTTGTTCAAACATATTTAGTCTATCCAAAAGATTCCTCAGTGATTCTTCAGGAACTTTCGATGGTAGGAGACTAATTTCTGATGAAGAAGGATATAGGGTGATCCCAGCTCCAAATTTCAATGGAGCGTTAGATGGAGGACCCTCCATAAACTCTTCTATGGCAATCAATCCAGGCAGAAGAGGTAGACCGTCAGGTCCGTAAAATATTTCTGGTGTCGTAGAAGGTATAGGTTCTGCAGCGACTGATGTTTGGGGAGTAACACCTTCTGAATCAGTTGTAGATGGAGTTGGTTCGGGAATAGAAGTGTTTTCTGTCACACTAGGATTACTTGTAATGTCCTTTTGTGGCTGCGGAATTTCTTCCATAGAGGTAGGGATACCAGAAATGTTCGGAGTAACCAGAGTCTCTGAGGATGTCAGAGTACTTGCTCCAACCAACCTAGGGGACTTAGATCCGGTCAAACGAGTTCGCTTTGTCCGAAATAGTTTCGTTTATGGAGTCAACAATGGTTGACTCGTAAGCCTCTGTGAATGATGGGGTTTTGATTGACTTTCTTCCACGATTACAGATTACTCGATCAACTCAAAATAATAGGGGAAAATGATTCTAAATTAAATGAATTATAGACACTTTGACACAACTTGTTTTTTCAATTTTTAAGAGTCGAGAAAAAACAAAAGATGACTCTAGTCACCTTCGATTTTTAAAAGTGACAAGTTCTCAAATGGACCTTTTCCTTTAAGTAGTCTGAAAAGGAATGAAAGGGACTACTCTAGAAATCTAGACAGAGGGATTACCAAACCAATCGCAAAACTGCAGAACACTTTTTACGGTACAGCAGTCAATCTTCCCGAATGTTGTGTTCAGTGCATTGCGATCGATAGGGCGGCAGACACAGCTTCCTAAGGATAAAGGATATAGGTTATTGCGGTCTCCAAATATATACTCGACGGTATGTGGGAGCACAAGTCCATACTGGCACTTGTCGTCTCAAAGAGGAGGAATCACCCAACCAGCAATGAAAGCGATAGTTACCAGGCTTTACGACGTTAGAATACATCTCTAGCCTAGACTTCTAAACGTTGTGCATTAGGTTCCAAAGTTTTTTTATGTTCATTGAATTTATTTTAGAGTTGATCTTGCTTAAGAAATTTGCCTTCCAGGTTCACCGCGTGATGTAGATATATAATTCCTAAAATGCAATCTAAGATGATAAACAATCATTTAATCTTCTTTTTGCAATGAAAATCCTAGCTACTGTTATCACTTAAGAAGTCTAATTCCAAAACTACTCACATTAGTTTGATGGTAAAGATTCAGTGCTAGTCTTGGTTTGAGATTTTGTTTGCCTTAGAGTCTGAGTCTTAGGAATCTACTATGCATTCTCATTCACCACTAGTTTCATAATTCACACAATCTCCATGTGTCAGCTTTGTTCAAAGGTTATTATGTGCTACAAAGCTCTTTAGGTGATTTCGTAGCACATAATTCAGTTTTAGGTGTTTTTGCAGTGCAACATTAAGTGATTTCGTAGTGCATAATCCAGATTTTGCACTGACTGTGCTACGAAATCGAAGATTCATGCAATCCACAACAAATATTTCCCAACTGTCAAATCTGTCAAGTTTAGTTATGGTTTAATCATCCACTGTCAGCTTATACACTCCAAATATCATGTCCAACTGCTTATCCCCATCATTATAGTCGCTAGGTACTCTGGTACACTCGGATTGCAAGATCCAAGAAAATTCAGGTATTCACAGTCTTAGTCATGATTGTATTCATTGCATAAGGGACAAATCTACAAACGTTCAATTTGAATGCATTATATATCAAGTGAGGTAGCTATCAAGCGAGGCAGAGATCAAAGATTGAAATAGAGTCGGTCATCAAACTTATCATTCCGCTGGAGATTCATGGAGGGGTCTGTAGAGAGAAAGAATTACAGGTCATACAGGTGTTTAAGGACTAAACCTAAAGGTTTAGACATAACCTTGATGAACAGAGAAGTTGAGCATGCATTCAAGCAAGTTGGGTGCTAGAATTTTTGCGAGAAACTCTAGGGAGGTCATGCACAAGTTACCAAGGAATTTGCCTTGAATTTCACAGGATTGAATTCAAAGGTTGGTATGCTTGAACTGCAGGTCTCACCAGACATAATATCCATAGTTACAGAGATTCCAAGAGGGCATGAAACTTGGTTTAAGAATTTCAAATTCGATATGAACCCATGTAAAGAATTTCTGAAGCACGAGTTCTTTAACTCCGATTTAAACAAGTCTATTCCTAGGAGTTATGTCAAGGATTCGTATGCCAATTTTCTTACCTGCATACAGAAGTACCTTACCTGTGAAGGGAGATATAATAAGGTGTATTCATATCATTTTAAACTTTTGTTGCATTTCACAAGGAAGACATCTATTGATTTACCTTTCTTCTTATTCTGTAGCCTAAGCAAAATGTGTGATAAGGTGCAATTAAGGAAAGAGGCTTGTGAGACTTCATTGTTTCACCATGGATTGGTTAAGTTGATTTTTCTACATGAACTCCAGAAGGTTGGTAGAGACTGGCCCACGTTCATCTTCATGTCTGGTTTCAAGAAGGAGACTAATCTTAGTCCTCAAAATACAAAAGACTTGCCAGCAACCAGTGATCATTAGGCAGAAATAAGATCCAGGAGGTTTATAAAGGTGAAGGCTAGGAAACAGGTAAGGGAACCCACCAAGTCACTGATAATCCAAGATACACCCCAACAATCCTAGAAAGAGAAAATTCAAATCAAAGAAAGTGCACCTGAATCACCCACAGGTGAAGTAGTCCAGAGAAGAATGACAAGAAGCCAATTAGCTAGGGAAAAGGGCAAAGCAGTGGTGACTGAAGACACCCCGATTTCAAAGGGAAGTCTTAATGACATATTGCAGGCAATTGATGTTGAAGAGTCTCCCCTGGTTCAAGCAAATGTGATAGAGTCAGGAAAAGACAAGGCTAAGAAAAATTAAGCCCCGAAAAAGCTCAAATTCGATGATCCAGTTGATAAATTTGTCTTTAGGCCAAGAAGACCCATAAAAAGGAATTTCAAAGACATACAGGAGATACTACCACGAGCAGATGAAACAGAGGAGATAACACAGTCTCATGAAGGAAAAGATAAAGGTAAAGCAGTTACCCTTCAGGAAGAAGATAGTGTCGAAGAGTTGAAAAGAAAGTTGGAATTGGAAAACTTTGAAATTGCTAGACTGAAGAAAGCCTCTATAAAACATGCAATTAAACAAGTTCATTTTAACCAAATGCAAGCTCGGTGGGAGGACAAAACATTTCAAATACCAGAGGTGGTCAACTTTAATGTTCAATTCCGTCGCTGGACTATCCCTGCAATAAAGGAGGCACAATTCATCAGAAATGTCAATACAAAGCTAAGAGATGGGACTAGAGTCATGAAGAAGAAAATTGAGGACTTAAAAATGCAATTAGCTCAGCAGAAAAAATCTCCTTAAGGAAGTCACACAGCAAAAAAGGTTATGTTCCAAATTTTGATGGTTTTTCCTTATAATTTTTCTTGAGGAATCATACAGTTTCACTCAGCTTTGAAAAGTTTTGGAGCAGTTGAAAAGGATGTTTGAACATAAAGAAGCTCAAGAAAGCAAATTTTGGATATTAGACTGTGTTTTGGTGATTACACAGCAGTTTCGTAGCACGCTACGAAACTGCTGAAGATAATGCCTAATGCACAACAGTTTCATAGCACACTACAAAATTGTTGTAGCTACATAATTCAAACTCTCAACCAATTTTGAAAGACCGAGGGAAAATTTTTGAAAAAGAAAACTCCTTCAAGGATCAACAAGGGAAGAAACAAGGAGAAGAAACATATATTCGAACTCCAAAATTTTTGTTATCAAGTGATCAGAAATGCCATAGTTCATGATATGTTAGACAGTTTGGAAGAGTTCTTGTTCTCACACATGGAAAAAGGTTGACAACACATCAAGTAGGTGGCATTCTAATATATTTTGGTATAATCAAAGAAGAAGGACATGGTTCATTAGTTCGAATATCTTTGAGGAAAACAAAAGGCATATAAACAAGGGCAGTTTCCTGCTTTTCAGGAGCCAGGAAGAAGATGTGACATTAAAGACCAGTAGGCAGCTACAAACACCCACTACAGCTAAACTAAAAGAGACCACTTGTCAAAGAACGAGAATGGATTGTAATGAATGCTATTATTAGCATGATATGGAGTCAGACTCCTATTTGAATTAGATCTCTAATAAGTCTAGTTAGCAGTTTGTTACATTTAATAGGTAGTTAAAGTATGAATTGATGCCATAAGAAGTAGAATTCGAATTCCCCTCATGTTGGAGGAGGAATCTAAGCCTTGTAAAATAATTCTATAAATAGGAGAAAGAGCAATGTACACAGGGTTGGAAATTTATTGGAAAAAGCTCTGATATTTGGCTTCATGTAAAGACTCTGTTTTAGTAATACAAGATTGGCTTTACTTCTCAAGGCTCAGGAGGGATTCGATGTTCAAAACGTGTTGTGTTGTTCTTTTCCCAATATTTGTAGTGGTGTGAATGTGTAATCACTTAGAATTCACATATAGTGCTCTAACTTCCTGTATACATTCATAGACTGTGTGGTCCTATATGTTTTTGGTATGTTCTCAATGTGTTGAATGCTAAATGCCCTGACTTCTATGTAAGATTAATACCATTGTTATACTGAAATGATGTTGACTCCATAAGCCCAATGGATAGTTACTAAATGTGTTTCCACCATTCATATTTTTACATTTGTTTCACAAGAGTTAGCCATCTTAACTATAATAAAAAACATTAATCCTTTGAGAGATCCCTCTCTGGTTGGGGAGGCTAAGCCTCAGCCTAAAGTAGGTTTGAAATAGTTA
>APFE030709243.1:0-10740 GCA_000404065.3 Pinus taeda
ATAATAATATTAACATTAATAAAGAATATAAATAATATTATATATAATTATAATAATAATAAATAAATAGATAAATAAAATAATTAAATAATTTAGGTCCCTCCCCCTGGGGCCTGGTCAAACCTAGCTGTTAGAGGTCTGGTTAGACAATACCCAAGCAGATGAACATGTTGACCATGCATGTCAATGCCCTCAAGGTCAGGCCATAATTAAGGAAGAAGTATGCACCATGTATGTCCCCTGATATGATCTTTGATCGCATGTAACTAGGATACTAATATTATCTTCCCAAATACATAATCGAGGGTCCTCCAAAATGATGACACACAAAGTCCTATTAGCAATAATCAACTCTACAATTAGCATTTTAAAACTATCAAAGTGGATCTATGTATGTTGGATGGAAAATTGCTTCAAAATATGGTACCACATACAATGACCCATGTGACTGAAAAAGGAGAACCCATCCCCAAAGTGTATCTCCCTCCACAATTCTTATATATTTCCCCTAGAACCTCTATCTTTCTCATCCTTAAATATTTGCCTTGGCTCTAGTTGTCAGCATAGGAGAGTGATGCAATGGTGTCTTCAAAAATCAAGGGAGGTGTGTCTGGTGATTGTGCAGTTACAACTGTGTCAAGGTTCTTCTACTGCAAAGGGGGCACAAAGGGGGGAGAAAAGTGAGCCCCTAAGTGAGAGGTGATAGTACCACCTAGGAAGAGACATACATGAACCAGAAAAGATTCATCTAACATCCAGCAGAATAGTCCACAGCGGATGTGATGGTCGTTATAAACAACATCAAGGAAAGATATATCTAGTATCCCGTGGAATATTCCACAAGGATGGGACAATGATAACAACCATTACAACACATTCTCAATAAGATAAGCATTACAATAATAGAAATAGTTCAACTATCTTAATACATGTGAAAGCAAACATGAAATATAAACGTCCACAGAATAGTCTTACAAACATTCATAGTCCATGCATGAAGAACATGCCAGCCTTAAAAGGCCTCTATTATTAATAAAAAGTTCCAAGACACATGTTTCCAATTTACATCACTAGCCCCAATAGTGGGACATTGGAGCCACTCCTTGTTCCTCAAAGAACTAGTTGATCTCTCTAATGCCTTGCAGGACAAGCCAGGGTGAAAATTCCCTTGCTCATACAATGAGGGGGTATATATAACCAAGGGGTGATGCTTCCCCTTTATGACTCTTTGACTACCCTCACAATTGTTCAACTTCCTATGACTTTTTAATTTACATGACTCTCCATATTCATGTGTGTTCTTTGGACTTCCACTTTCCAATACATTTGAGTATAATTTACATGGTCCACAATGATTATGTGGTAGTGTTAGACCATTGTTGTTGTTGTGAGTGATGTCTCCTTGAGCATACTCTTGTCTTCCACCTCCTCATGGCTTGGCGAAAAGAATCTTCATTTATCTCAAGTCTTGGGTTTTGGTCATGAGTTGGTGTCCCTTTGCTTTACCTTGATGGATCACCTTGCATGCTTAGGTTAAAGAATGTCCTTTGCATGTCTTCCACCTTCATCTCATTCATCATCATCCCGTCAGGTTCTTATATCTACAATTCACTCATGATGAGATGACATCATCCTAAAAACCTCCTAGCCTAAGACGGTGCATTCATCTTCAAAGACTGAGCCAGAATTGAGTTGCAGGTCTAAGAGGGAGGCTCAATGATTGCGCATTGTGCAGTCTTAGTAGCCAGGGTTGAGACTTGAGGCTTGGAAATGTGTAATGCATAGTCTAGGTTGGGCTGAGGGATAGTCTCTGCACAGTTTTGAGAGACAACGATTCTGGTTGAAGGAGGGGCCACTGTGGAATATTTATGTGAAGGTATGGGAGACAGTGGGTTAGCATGAGGGGAGTACTGTTGAAGGCTGACTAAAAAGATTGCGTAATTTTGGAAGGGAAGGTTGGGTCTTGAGCTCAGGAATTGTGTAATGCAGCAGTTCCGGGGGACATGAGTTATGCATTGTGCAGATCCAAGGGTCAAGGTCATAGCTTGATGACTGGAACTATGCAATGTGCAGTCCATGTAGGCTAGGTGAAGCTAAGTTAAAGGGTCGAGGAGATTCTTTGGAAAAGGCCAAGTGTTGGACCTGTGAGACCGACAGGTGAAGCGTTGAAGGTTCGACTGTGTCCTAACACTTATAATACTTGAAAAATCAACAATATTGATCACCCATGACACATGAATAACACTTTCACTTGTGTGTGACTGCTTCAAGACCAGTTATGACAAGTGCAACACCTAACATAGACTTTATGACGACCATCACAATACTTGTGCGACAACGCTCAAAACTTTGTAATGAGTGTGACATGTGTTTACATGGTTAGGAAAACTCATAAACACAAAGTCCTTGGAACCACTAGAATTATTTTATGCATAAGTGTGACAACCAACATGCAAAAATACAACATGTTTTCTATCTTGCAAAAGGGAGTGAAATACTTAGTGGAAACACATGGAATGAATTTCAGTGTTTACGACCATACATGTCATTGAAGACATAATGATATGACAATGATAAGTTGTCCTTCATACTAAACTAAAAGGTGAATTTTAACTTCATGAAATATGTGTTTTTTTTTTTGTACCTACCATCCAAAGGGTTGTGAATCAAATGGATGCTTCATGCGGTCCTGATATTTGATATTCTATCATACCCTAGGGTTCCTTAGTCTTCTGATTTGATGATTATCTTTTCTCCTCAGCCCCTTAAGCATCATCTAGCATGTCCTCCTCCCTCATCAACTTGCCATAACATGGTATAATTACTGTATCCGCAATCCACTCATGTCAAGACAACATCAGTGTGATAAACCCCTAGTTTAAGATGTCATATGATAATCCATTGAATGACGTGGAATTGGTATTAGGTCAAGGGGGAAGGCTCAGTGAATGGGTTGGATTGAGGGATAAGATTGCATAGTTCCCACTAAGAGAAAAAATTTGTGTAATGCTTACTGAGGGAAAAATTTGTGCAGTGTCCACTGAGGGACATAATTGCACAGTTCAAGCAGGCATTGGTTGTTGTGGGATGGGGCCTTGCGAGGACAAACTATGTAGTTTCAGGAGGCAAGGGAGACTAGGTAGTTGAGAGGCTTGAGAGACAGAACTGTGCATTTTTTGAAGGTAGTGAAATTTGGATGAGGGAAGGAAACTAGAGGAAGCATCTGTGCAGTTTTGGAGGCCAAGGGAGGTTGGGATTTCTACCCTTTGCACAATTCCGATAGGCAAGAAAAATCTTGAGGGTTGCAAATGTGAACTGTGTAGTTTAGGAAGGCTGGATGAGGCTAGGTTGCCAGGAATCCTCTGGAATTTGCTAAGTGTGGGATTAGTGGAACCGATGTGAACAGTGATATAACTTGATTGTGGCCACACACTTGGATACTTGCTAATACAACGTAGATAATCAAGAACATATGAAAGCATGCTTCGCTTAATGCAACAACCTTTGTGACAACTTTCGACAAGTGCGGCCCTGTCGATGGACTTTGTGATGATAATGACGAAACTTGTGTAATGGTGTGTGAAACCTTGGAAATGAGTGTGAAACATGTCTATATGATGAGAACAACTCATTTTCACAAATATTTCCCCTTGATGTAAACCAAAACTTCACTTTGCTTGACAAGTGATAAATCTGATGTCTGAAGACGACACTTGCTATATAAAGATAAAAGTTTGAATGACACTTGCTATCGGAGAAGGGGGCTTGAAACCATCAACTGACCAATAAGTGACTAAGGAACAATTGATCACAGGATCCACAGTAGGCTCTAAAATTTGAGTGTAGACCAAACTTTTGGAGGGTGTTGCAGCCACTGCAACACTTGGCGACACACTGGTAGAATCTAGCTACTCTATTTTGGTTAACTCCTTATGTCAAAGGCCTTGGTTCTTCAAGGAGTATTGATTCATAATGTAGATTGCCTTAGCCTTTTCCACTTACCCCATGACTAGACATGAGCCCCTTTGTACCTTATCGGTTAAACACAACATAAGATTCAACATAATCACAGTGTTTCGAGTTGCGAAGGGTAGTGTAGCTCGTGAGATTAAAATTTTCAGAGTATAATTTTTCATGTTTGGTGTTGCTCTATTGCTAGAAAGCCTGGAAAGTACCTTAACAGAGTCACGTAGGAACAAAAACATTGATCCGCTACCAGCGAGCCTGGACGGTACCCCGACGGAGTTGCTTTCTTCACTTCTCTACACAAGAAGACTTTCTCTTCTTTCACCTTTATTTATTTATATGAAGACAAATGTGCATTTTCACTTATTTATTTTGGGGTAGAAGAGGGATCCCGACTTATTGAGAGCATAAGAGGTTGTTCCTTCAGAGAAGGAACAAGAGACCTATGATTTATGTTTTCTTGTTTATATTTTCCCCTTCTCCATTTTTACTAATTGGATAAGCTTGAGAACACCAAAGCAAAAAAATTGAGAATAGGCATGAGGTTTCCATATTAGATGTGGTTTCATGGTTAGACCAAAACTCTCCTTATAGACGGATCATATTTTCCATCAAAACTTCATCGGCCAAAATATGTAACCAACACAAGGAAGACATACAAATGGCAAGCCAAATGTTGAAGTGTCACAAGACTCTTTATAGTTCGGCCACACAAATAGTAAGAAGCAAAAACAGGTCCAGGCACAACACTTATTTGCATGATGAACACAAAAGGAGAAACTCAACAAGAAAGAAAACCAGATGAAAAGAAAGAAAACACACAACTAAGAAACAAAACCAGAAGATAAGAAAACAAAAATGGCTAAAGAAAACATGAGAAAATGAGGACACACTATAGGGAACGAGTGTAGAATGAGTGAAAGAAATGGAAAACTAGGATGCAACTACTCCTACTCCTAACCTAACAGCTAGAAGGTTGGGGTCACGTATAATTAAATTTTAAGTGGAGCCACCGTAGTCGTTTCCGACCTACATCCACAAAGACATGAACAATTAAAATAGATAAAAGGTGATGGGCAACAGAAGATATAAAAACTTGAAAAAATTGCACAAGAAAAGGAAGGTCTTGCCTGTGGGTAGAAAGGTGTGTCACACCCACTACTTTTATCTAATTCATGCTCTTACCTTTTCGATGTATACCATTTTTCAATAAACCTTAGAAGCTTCTTACATATATGTTTTCATCTACATCGAGTCCCTTAGCAAGCACGATGAAAGATTGAAACTTGGTGTTTGCTACAGAGATTTCCAGGTAAGATTGTTTCATCCATTTAGTGATTGGATCGTAAAATTGATAATGTCCCTCTTGAACACCCTGAAATCTTGGAAAAGGTGATTTTTCAATTAGAGGAGTGGGATCATGATGGGAATCCAATAAGGGAAAATAGATCTAATCATTCTTAGCAATCATGCCAAGATAGTGAGGACCTACCATAACCATCAACGAAGGCTGAAATGCCTCACCTACTTGAAAAAAATATGAATAGAGAGATTGTTGAGGCAAATTATAGACTTATAATTTGACAAAAATTATCAACCTGGGGTAGCCATAACCTTGTGAGGTGCAATGCAAAATATATGCAGGTTGACATTTTCAGTGTATAAAATCTACACACAATCCCAAATCCTTCTTTTCTCTCTTAGCAATTTGCAGCAAAGGCTATGGAGTAGATAATTCATCTCTCTACACCACTTAAGATTGTTGATGCAAAACGAGAAAAGATTGAAGATAAAATAAAAACAATAAACTCACACCTATTCCCAACCATTCAATCTCAGTTTCATAATGTAAATCTGAGAACAAGATGCTTACCTAGATCTATTCTTTAATCAAATTGAAATCATTCATGCAATAAAATCAACCATTAACCATTAAAGGCATTCGTTGCTGTAAAAATAAGGAATATGAATGCAACTGTGTTTAGATCTATTTCTAATACAGAAAAGCAAATAAATTAACAAACACTAGCTACTGGAGTTGTGAGTAAAGGGTGCCCTCCTTCACTCACAACCCCTTGATTAATAAATAACTTTGCAACAAGATCAACAGATCATTACTTGTATTAATATGAAAATAAAGATGATTACACAACAATACAGAAGTCTAATATATGTCTCTCTCTGCCCTCTATATAAATCGAATGCAATGATTTTATAAAAGTCGCAAGCCATTGCCTTTACCCAACTAACTAAACATTACAAATGCTGCTAAAAATAAGGAAATATCGTGTATTGAGATAGTTGGTTTGAACCATGACTAGATGCATGAATCAAAACCAACTCTGCTGATCGTGAACTACTTTCTCCAATTCAGCCGAAATGATTAAAACAAAACCTGGGCAGTTAAGAAAACTGAATTTGGAACAACCGGTAGGATAGAATCCATCTGGATGGGTTTTCAAACAAACCCATCTTTCCATTTCCCTTGAGGATGATCGGAACATCTCTAACCTTCATAGCTTCTGCAGGTAAATTGCTCGCTGTAAGGAAGTTGTTGTAGGAAATCGACGTTGCTACAGGAAATCAACATTGTTGTAGGAAATCCCTGGTCTTCTGCAGGAAATCATGAATCTGGCCAAAGATAGTTTATCTGCGGGAAATTCGATTAGTACCTTTCAAAGTCGTAGATTAGTTAATTAGGTAGCATTCAACATCAAATTACACAAGAATAAAGGAAAATGACATGCTTAATTTATTTTCATACCTTAGAGTCCAAATCACCCCTTTTGGTCAAAATGAGGTATTGGCTAACAAAAAGATGGTGACTAGAAAGGAAAAAGGAGTCTTAAAGGGGGACAAAGCCTTAAAAAAACTGTCAAAAAGTAGTCAAAATCTAGGCCCAACATCTCCCCTACACCTAGCATCTTTCATGTCCCTATGCAAGAAAAATTGATATATTTTCTCCTTGTGTTGCAGCCACAACAGCCAATTGGTCCAACTTTTCTCTGCTAGATTCAACCTCCTTGACTCTGTCTTTGTACTTCTCATTGCACTTCTGCAGATGTTCTATTTGGACCTGGTTCTTCTTCAGTAACTTGTTCACCTTCTCATACTTGGTTTTCCACTCATCCAACTATTTTTGAAGGAACAAGTTGTTTATTTAAGAGTCACATTTTCCTTCCACAAGACCCTTTTAGACACTGTAACCTCAGCTATAGCTTCCTCTAGCTCCTTGCACGACCATTTTCTCTTGGATGTCCCTTCATCTTCTTGATGAGAATGAGGAGAGTTTTCTTCCTCGAGTTCTTGACAATCCTTTGATGGTTTTCTCCATGCTTTCCTTCAGTTGTTGGGTTTCCTGGGATGCTGCTTCCCATTCTTCCTGAGTAACAAATTCATCCATCTCGATCTTTATTTGCTTCCCTTTGGACTCCTTAGTCTTCTTACATGTCGTTTTTTGTGATGTGCCCTCCTTTTCACTTTATTGCGTGGCCATCTTAATAACTTGGCTCCTGGTAAAGCACCTGGTAAGAGGAGTGGCACCTGTTAATGATGTTGGCCCTTTTCCCACAGTCTTCTTGAATACCATAACATCCTCTTCTTTCTTTGGCTGGATATGGGTTCAGGGCTTCTTTATCGGTTTTAAACTTGGCTCAACCTTCTCGGTCTTAGACAATTCCTCATGGCTATGTTTTTGTGACATTTTCTTTGATTTCTGACTCGGGGTTGCCTCCTCAGTCTCTGGAAATTTAGGTACTTTCTCTAGTTTGGTAGGAGTTCGGGGCTCTTTCTTTAGCCTCTGACTTGACTCTACATCTCCAGTTTCTGATTTAGGAACCTCTTCCTCATCCACAAAATAGTTTTCCACCAGGAATTCCTCCCAAATTTTATTTTGTTTCCTTAATAGTTCCAACATGATGATCTTAACTAGACCATGGTGGTAGAGGTTCTCCTTTATGTTAGCTTCCCTCTTCTGAGTAGAACTAGCCATTTTGAATATAAACATCCTCAAATAATGAGGCAGATTCGAAGGCTTGTCTCAAAAGTGACTAAGAAGTTGAATGTGGAACAAAAAAGCCAACCCAAACCGACTCTCACATGTAATATATTTTTGAAGTAGAAACATAAGGCACTGATACTTACTTCAAAGATAGCCTTGTGGAATTCCTTTTCCCCGATCTGGATTCACATGGTCCTTATTCTGGAAAGGTGCATAGATCTCCTTGTCAATTCGTTGACTTCTAAACCAACGCTCTCCTTCTCGTGGGACACCGCAGGTTTGAGCTACCAATTATTGGGTTAATCTAAACTTCGCATTGCCAACCTGAACCTGTTCTCCATTCATGTTCAGAGAAAATGACCTGGTCACTCTAGAATTTTCCCATCTAACTTCAAAAACAACAGCAGCCACCCCGCCTTCTCCAATCGTTTCTTGCTCTGAGGGTATGCATCCAATAGCTCCGAACCCTGTGGTTCAAATTGGACAACCAACATCATTTCTTCCATATGTTGTGAGTAGGGGAGTCCAGGGCTTCAATTCAACCCTTTCGACATTTTCCACAAGCTATACAGAGCATTTTGGGATCAAATGGAATGAGGAGGGCTCGATTAGGCAAGTGACAATGAAATAAAGGCAAGTTTGTGTAGCGAAGAACATGATCATGATTAAAATCATGATTTGTTATGCAAGATTTCGCTGAAGAGATGAACGTTGCACATTTTGAGGTGTATTGGGAGTGGAACCTTGCATGGGACAGTCTCCATTTTGAACAAGGATGGTCGTGACCGATAATGATTGCAAAAATTAAAAAAAAATCATATCATTACCTTAGTCCTTAAGCAATTGACATTAAAATTTACCTTTTTAACTTATCGTCTAACCATTAGGTACCTGGAGATGACGCATGCCCTTGCCTTGAAATGATGAGCCATTTTACAAACCATATCGTGTATAGGATGATGAAATCTCATGGTTTTGATTAGCTTTGAAGACTTCTATTAATCAAGTTAATGTTTTTCAAATCCTTGAAGAGATGTTTTACTAGAATGATTTGAATAATATCGGGAGTGCAACAACCAATATTCTGCTATAGGAAAATTCTTTCTACAAGAAATCCTTCTACTAGGAATCCTTTTGTAGGAAATTATTCTGCAGGAATTCATAAATTTTGCAAGAAATAAAAATTCCCATGAAAGAATCCCATTGTATTTTTAACAAAATGATAATGCAAATTTTTTGTTATAAGTTGTTGCCTCATTATTTCTAACTGGTCTTTGAACTATCAGCTGGAAAAAATTTGAACTCCAACTTTACCAGTCCTTGTACAGTTCACTACTACATGAATAAAGGTATCGAAGTCGAATGTGCAGTGATCTCTTTGGATTACCAGTCATTAAGATCAACTATTAACCAACGCGAGGTCCATCACCAATAATGAAACTGAGGACCGAGGTACAATCGATGCATCCTAGCAGGTGTGAATAGATAAGCTATTTTCGAACCCCCTGTAGGATCCAACAGTTAAGGAGCCTTGATGAATCTCCATTGCTTTAGGCGAGATAACATATCATTGATGCATACAAGCTTCAAGGCATCACATATCTCTTATCTTGAACCCAGATAATGTGTTGATGTCGATGAGCCAAGACTGTTGGAAGGAGGGCCTTAGAGAATCCCACATCAGTCCAACATGAGAAAATCAAAGATTTATTAAGGTATGAAACATAATTTACTTGGGGATCCTGAGGGATTTACTATCCTGTGATTTTAATGAGCCTAAGGCAGTTCATGCTCATCAAATTTCAATTTTAGAGAGTTAAATACTGAAAAAGAAAACTCCAATGGGGTTCCTTTTCCATAAATAGTCTACTGGAGCCGACAAAGGAATAAACATGTATCCAATAGACACTCCTCTCATGGTTTACTGAGCATGAGAAGGAAAAAAGTAATCTCAATTTATTATTGCAAAAAATCAAGAAGAGGTAGCGAAAGAGACACCCCCCTTTCCTACCATTTCCAACTCTTTCTTCTTCACAATCTCCTCAAAACAATTCTCCTTAGACTAGGGCTTTTGATATAACTTGAGTCTATGCCCATTAACCAAGAAGGTGACATTTTCATCATCTATTGTTTTGACTCAAACAAATCCATTATCAAATACTCCCTCGATCTCGTAAGGACCAAGCCAATGTGTGTTAAACTTTCCTTTGAAATTCTTGAATTTTGAATTGAACAACAATGCCTAGTATCCTTCCTTAAACCGCTTCTTCTTAATGTATTTTTCATGTCATTTAGCCCTTTGCTGCTGGATAAATCAGTATGCTGAAAAGCATCCTACCTAATCTCATCTAGTTCGTTGAGTTGCAGGATCCTTTGTTGTTGTGCCTCTGTGAAATCTATGCCCAAATCTACTGCCATCTTAAAAGTTTTGATATGAAATTCAATTGGGAATATAACTCGTTTTTCATATACCAATTCATATGGAGAGAAGCTGGTAGTGATTCTCCGGGTAATTTTGTAGGCCCATAAGGCCTCTGGAAGTCAATCTGACCAATTCTTTTTATGTAGTTACATTGTCTTAGTCAGGATTGTCTCTGACACCTTATTTGTTTATTCCACCTGCCCATTGGCCCATGGATGGTAGGAAGTGTACTTCCGATGATTGATTTGATATTTTTGCACAATTCCTTGCACAAACATAGATACAAACTGCGTGCCCTAATCAGTAACAATGTTAGGCCCCTACACTACTAGTGTAACCCCTTATTGTTACT
>APFE030709251.1:1364-16415 GCA_000404065.3 Pinus taeda
TTTTATTCCTTATTTGTTTCTTTGCTCGCTTTCTTGTTTTCTTACTCCCTTTTCTTTCGCATTTGCTTCTGCTCTTCACTCTTTTGTTGTTTCTTGGCTTTTTACGTTCGTAGGTTAGTTTCACATGAACTGTGTGTGAATCTTGAAACAAGCCGAGTAAAGTACAAGAGCATTTGTGTAGTTATCAATACTTGGTTATCTGTCATCCAAGCTCTGTATGAAGAACTTGTTCTTTAGTCCATGATAAACCAATTGAAAATATGTTATGTTCGAAGTGAACCTTGATAAAACACAACGCTTGCACACTAACTAGTATCACCTTCTCTGGTCCGTTGTTTTTGGGTTAACCCTTGTCAGCTCAGTCAAGTAGAGTAAGGTGAGGGGGAAAACATTAACAAGTATGTTAGAGGTATATAAAAAATACTTCTCTGAAGGAACAACCTCTTCTTCTCTCAATAAGTCAGGATCCCTCTTCCGACTCTGAAATGAGTAAGTGCTATGCACAGTGTTTGAAAAAAATGAAAAATTGAAAATATGAAAATTTTGAAAAAATGAAAAATGAATAAGGTGAAAGAAGAGAAAGGCTCCTGGTGCAAAGAGGTAATGCAAGTAACTCCACCAGGGTACTGACTAGGCTTGCTCGCAACGGAGAGATGCTTGTGTTCTTTCTTGACTCTGTTGGGGTACTATCCAGGCCTGCTGGTAGTGGAGCAACACCAAAGATGAAACTTAAACTCTGACTGTCATATTGCTTGTGTACCAATATAACCCTCATCCCTAATTGAAACAAATGTGTTGACTTGGCTTGGAATGTGTGCTGAGTAACCAAGAGCATGGCAGGTGCTACATCTTTCAATCAAGCTAGTCTAGGAATCAAAATGATCTGAGAATTGAACAATACTTATAGAGGAGTTAGACTTGATTTTCATGAAACAAGGTCCATTCATAGAGCTGGAGCTCTACCAGTGTATCGCTAGGTGTTGTAGCAGCTACAACCACCCTCCAAAATTTTTTCTTAGCTTCGTTTTGGAGCCTCCCTACCAACCATCCTTAGCACCATGTCTTGCACTGTCCAAGTACATAAGCTTCAACTGAGTTTCAGTGGTTTGCCAGCTTGTGCATGTCAACTTGTTTGTCTCCCACTGCAAGCTTTCATTCTAGACTTAGTCAATTTTCTGGTTGAGATGCTCATGTTGAAATTTACGCAATTTTGGAGGGGAAGCAGCCTTCCCTCAAGAAATTGCGCAATCTTGTTGGTCTCCATAAATGCGCAATCCATCCAGGCAACCTTCCCTCTGGAAAATGCGTAATTTAGCCCAACACTGGGCTTCAACTTAGAAAATGCACAATTATGACCGACAACCAGGGCTTCAGTTCTGAAATTACACAATGCATGAGGGACAACCAGTCTTGCTCAACCCAAAAATTGCACAAATTTCATCCCCAGGCTTCCAGGTTATTGCATGTGCTGTCAAGTTGACCGGTTCCCTCCAAGCTTAAGCCAGGTTGATTTGCACGCATGGCCTGCTTTTCCTGAAAGATTAAAAAGCAAAGCATCCCTAGATTTTAGCGATCTATTTTTAGCAGTTGGAGGTTACATGCAAAGATTGTTTTAGAAACCTCCCACCAAGTGTCACTTTTTCCTAGACTTGTGGCATGTGCGTCATAATCTTGATCTTATAAAAACTCATTTGTCAGATGCTTTAGAGCTCATTCCTCACATTGATGTTGCAACTCTGACATCCCACATCGCATCTAGGAGTCTTCGTCACATTTTGTTTAGCCTTTTCAGGGTATGTTTGCTTCTCATGTCTTGTGCTGCATTTCTATCGCTTTTTGTATTTTGCTTTGTGTAAGTGTTATCTTCTTGATTTCAATGAACACTTGTTGTCGTTTTGATGCATATTAGCTTGTAGAAGCATTGTTTCAATTTTTCTTTGCATCTCACTATTGTCGCACGCATGACAATTTTTCTACCCTAACAGTAACCGTCGCAGCGACTCGCTTCACACCCATACTTGCTTTTCCATTTTCTGAATCCCGCACTCACTGTTTGTGTGCATGATCATTCACTCTTGTTTTTAGTCAGCTTCAAACTTCTCATGTTTCCAGTTGCCTGTCGGCGAGTCTGGGCTTTCTTGGCCTAGGCCTTGCCTTTCCCGACTAGAAAATGCGCATTTCTGGAAGTGAAGGCCCTACCTTCCCGCCATAATTGTGAAAATTTGGCCCAATGCTAGCCTCCAGGATTACATTACATAATTCAAGGAGGCAGTGCCTTGCTGGCCCTAAAAACTGCGTAATGTACTTTACTCATTTGCATGTGACTACTGATTGATATTGCGCATTGTGCAATTTTAGTCCTCAGCAAGCCAGGATAGACTATGCATTGCATATTTCCAGCAGTCATTTAGCCTCCTGACAGCACGGAGTGCTCCTTTCACAGTTTTGGCAGTCAGTCTCCCAGCCTCCAAGTGAAAATTTGCGCAATATTCGTAGTCAGTCACACAGGTATGTTGCATGTCAATCCTTCATTTCGTTTTGGTTTTCAACTGACAGATTTCTTGCCATGAGTGTTTCTATGTCTCCAGGTATCACAGGTGTTCATCTGCCTCTTAAAAGTATAGGTACAATGGCCTCCCAGAGAGCAGGGTTATAGGACACTATTTAGAGTGCAACTGGAGATGCAGTTGAGCGAGTTTCTATGAGCTTGCCTATCTATGAAGACACCAAACTATTCATAGACAAGCATACCAAGATGAAATGAAGTGGCATCACAGAAAGTAGCACAATCAGGAGGAGCAGAGGGTAGCAGACCTACACATAACCAAGGCAGGAGGAAGGTTGTTCACAACGCAGAGGTGAAGCAAAGCTGCAAGCTCAAAGCAGATCCACTTGTGATGAAAGCATCTTTGGAGATTGAGGCTAAGAGGCGACAACGTGACAAGAGGATTGCGCAAAGAAAAAGAAAGAAACAAAGAATCGAGGAAACAAAGAAGGAGTTACGAGTTGAAGCAGAAACATAGGTAAGAACAGGAGCTGTGCAGAAGAGAGAAGGAAGCATAGCAGGAACAGGTATAGTAGAAGGTGCAACATGCACAAATTGATGAAACTGCGCCCATACATGTTATATACCCATCCTAGTAGCTGGCATAGAGCAGATAGGGTGAGCAGTGATGTCAATCACATGCACGGTGTTCAGGAGCATGAATTTCATTATGCACACGCATACGATCCCATCCATTAGCACGCTCACTGAGGTGAAGACAAAGAACCAAGTCGAACTGGAGCTAGACATGTACTTTGACGAGTTGATGTGCATAGCCATCGACACAGACTTGGAGATCAATGCAGACACTATGCATCAGTATATTGCTGGTGTGGATGCACTCAAGACTATGATGCGCATGTTATCAGACGAGTTGGACAGAGGAGCTAAACCAGTGTACCTGGATGCAACAAACACAAGAGTTCGCTTCCAGAAGGATATCACCACAGAATACATGGACACCATCATAGACTACCCAGCTTGGCATCGGTTCACGACCATCGATCATTGCGAGGATGTCAAAGAGTTGGTCTTCCAAAAACTCTCCGAGTCTTAGTGATGTCTTTCATGGCTTACTCAAGCCTATTTTGTCTCATGTGGGTACATGTGCAAATTGTAATGTAACATCTTGTAAAAGTGTAAGAACAAGTGTTGATAATAGAATGTAGCAGTCATGTTGTAGTTGGAGAGTCATGAGGGTAGGTGAAGAGTCACAAAGGGGAATGTCAAGGGTCACCCCACCCTTTTCTATTTATATAACCTCACAACTCATTGTACAATCTTTTTGGGAACCAAGCTTCCTATAGGTGCATCTTAGAGAAAGCTTGGAGTGTATTGTAACAAGCCTTGGCTTCTCCACAGTGCAGAGCTAGTATATCTCTTTGGAGGAGTAAGCGGCAGTGATTGTAACATTCCGTTATCGGGACTAGTAGTTGGACATGGTTGTATGTATGATTGGAACTTTCACTTTCTGAATATAACAGAGCCAACATGTTTCATGCATATGTTATTATTGTATTTCAATTGTCTTGGTTAATCTAATGATGTATGTAGTTGTTTGCCTACGCACGTATGCATGGACTCTTTCTATATATGTATGTATGAATCTTATTGAGATGTACTGTTGGTTTAACCATCACTTTGGATCATTGGCTAACTTGCCTTCCAGCCTGTGATGTATCTTTGCTCGTATGTTCCCTTTCGAGCTGCATGTTTCCACAGGTTTCTAAGGAGTGCACTCATTCCCCATTCCATGAGTTAGAACCCTTCATACATATTCCTTGGCTTGTTGCATTGGTCACACTCTTGCTACCAACAAGCACATCCTACCTACCTCTGTGGAAAACTGCGGTCAAGGCAATACCGTACGACCCACTTTTGGGACTCCTACAACAAACAATCTGAGGTCTAGTTGGGACTTCTTACCAAGGAGATCCCCTGACATGTTGGCAGGTCCAACACCGTCAACACAACCAAAATAGTTATTTCTATGTTCAAAATAAATATATATTCATTTCAAGTACTAACACATAAACACCTATCTTTTCCAAAAACTCTTTCAAGAATTCTATTAAAAAATTAACACACAATATTCACATTGAATGATAATATTATTTATCTCTTACACACAAGATTCACATGTACTTTTTTTTAAAGAAAAATGAGAAGGTTACTTAGCTTTTATGTGTGAAATTCCCCTTTTGTTTTCGCCTCCCACTTTCATCCTTCATGTTCGCAACTCTATTCTTCCCCTTATTCACGCCATAGATGTCCTCGATTTATGCAAATAAATAATTCCACAGTATTATCAACATGTCCTAGTGGCTACAACTATCCTACAAAATTTTACCTTAGCTTCATTTTGGAGCCTCCCTACCAACCATCCTTAACAACATGTCTTGCACTGATAGGTACTTATGCTTCAGTTGAGCTTCTGTGGCTTATCATCTTTTGTTTTCTAGCTTGTTTTCCTTTCACCCAGAAGATGACATCCCGTGACTTGGTCATCAAGTGGTTCTTGTGCTCACACGTAGAATTATGCAAAACTAGAGGGAAACTAGCCTTGCTCTCCAGAATTTCACAGAGCATCAAATCAGCCTGCTGCTCTTCATAAATGCGCAGAGCAAGCAGACTGCCTTCTCTCAGAATTTGTGCAGTTCTAGCTAGCAGCCTTGGCTTCAATCCAAAAATTTTACAGAGCTTGAGGGGTATCCCGAGCCACTCAACCCATAAACTGCACAGAAGTTATCCAGAGGCTTGCAGTCTATTGCATGTTCTCCCAAGTCGACTGGTTCCCTCCAAGACTGAGCAATCTTGCTTTGCATAGATGGGCTAATTTTTCCCGAAAAAGAAAAAAAACAAAAAGAAAAAAGCATCCTGAGATTTTAGGGATCTATTTTTAACAACTGGATCTTACATGCAAAATCCATTTTAGAAACCTCCCTCAAAGTGTCATTTTTCATAGATTTGTGGCATGCGCATCATAAGCCTTGATCTTGTCAAAACTATTTATTCGAATCTTAAGAGCTCATTCTTCACTTTGGCCTTGGATTTTTGTCATTGTCATCACATCTAGGAATCTTCAGTACACTCAGCTCAGCTTTTTCCAAGTAAGTACGCTTTTCATGTACTTTTGCTGCTTTTTTGTCGCCTTTTGTATTTCGTTTGTGTAAGTGTTGTTTTATTGGTTTTGTTGAATGCTTGCTGTCGTTTTAATGCGTGTTATCTTGCAGAAGCAACGTTTCAAGTTTTTCATTGCATCTCCTTATTGTCACATGCATGACATTGTTTCTGCACTAATGCGGTTGTCATTGCAGTGACTCGCTTCACACACTTACCTCTTTTCCCATTTACTGAATCCTACACTCACTGAATGCATACATGTTCATTCACTCATGTTTGCACCTAGCTTTGCACATGCATTCTGTCTTTACTGTTTTCAGTCACCCGTCGAAAGGTCTGAGCTGCCTTGGCCCAGACCTTTCCTTGCCCAGCTTGCACTGCACATTTCAGGGATGGAAGGCCTTGCCTTGCTCCCAAAAATTGTACAGAGCTTGCCTCACACTAGCCTCCCAGGCTTACTCTGCACAATTCTGAGAGGCAGTACCTCAGTTGACCCCCAGAATTGCGCAATGCAATTTTCCCGGGTTGTAGTCATTCTGACTAAAACTACGCATTCAATAGTTTTAGTCCTTAGCAGGCCTAATTGGACTATGTTCTATGCAATTTAAACATTCATTCAACTCACTGACAACCCAGACTGTGTTTTGCGTAGTTTTGATAGTGAGTCTCCGATCCTCCTGGTGAAAATTGCGCAAATCTTCCAGTGAGTCACCCAGGTGTGTTGCATGTCATTCCTCAAGTTGATTTTGGTTTTCAAATGACAATTTTTTTCCATAGTGTTGCTCTGTCTCTAGGTATCACAGGTGTTCATCAGTCTCTCAGCAGTACAGTTACAATGGCTTCCAAGAGAGCAAGGTCAAAGGACATCGTTGAGAGTGCAACTAGAGATGTGGTCGAGCAAGTGTCTATGAGCTTGCCCATCTATGAAGACACTAAGATTTTCATAGACAAGGAGATCAAGATTAAATGGTAGGACATCAATGACATCTTTTCAGGCACATTTGAGGAGAATCTGGACGACCACAGAGTCTATGTCAACATACACAACCTTGGCTTGTACCGGATTGCATGCAGGTATCTTGCGTTTCCATGCGTGGATATGATCCAGAGGATTGTCTCACATACTGATCTAGAGACAATGGTGTTGAGAAGTGTCAATGGAATAGAAATTGCTACCTTCAAGACGAAGGACTTCCAAGAGATGTATCACTTGCCGCAATCGGTGGTCATAATGGATGCACCCTTCACTAGGCCAACAACAATGCAAACTCACAAGACATCTTGAAGAGCTGGGTGAAAGAGCCATATAAGTTTAGGAAAACTCCCAACCAAGTGTACAAGACAAGGATATTTCTAAAGGAATATCAACTCTTGGTCATCTTCACATGCTGCTTATATGGCCAGGAGAATATAAAGACCTTCTCGAAGAGTTGGGTGATTGTGTTGGATCAGTTGGCGAACGAAAGAAGACCTTTCAATTGGTTTGACATGGTTGCTCTCTAAGTGAAAGGACAGGTAACTGAATCCTGACATCTACCTAAGGGTCATCAATAAAATATTTTCATGTCTGTTTACATACTTGATGCAATCTGTGCCCATCAGCAGTACCCAGGCTTGGGTTGGGCTTGGACACCTTCAAAAACCTTTGTGCACACCTATTCCAGGTTGTTCTCTAGGTGCAGCTTCTATAGAGTTATAATACAGTTATCAGACCACTTCATCCCCCTAGTGTATAGGATGATCTTTGAGTAGGATCCACCTTGCATGTCACAGGCAGCGATGGAGACATTGGTTAACATAGCAGATTGGTATGCCTTGTCCCTTGGCACCTTCATCCAGATGTAGAGTGCAGAGAAGGCTTTGCATGTTTTGTCAAAGTTTGCAATGAATAAGTTGGTCATGCAAGAGGTTGCATACCACATATCAATGGGGTTGTTAGCAAGGCTGTATAGGAAGAAGAAGGCACCTTGGCTTTCTATTCCTTTGTACATTAGGTTGTATAAGATCCTGAATCTCAAGCATGCTGAGGCCGAGATAGAGGAATTCAAGAGGTTCACCTTCAGCACCAGAAGTTTCAATCCATATGACCCGCATTTCTTAGTAAAGGACCATTGTACGAGGGTGTATCATCGTTGGATCCACGGGGCGTGTCATTGGCCTAACAAAGACCCATGGAGATACTGCTATAACTTCTCAAGGCTCAATGAACTGATCAATATGGTTGTAGAATGGTTAAGAGTACAGAAGGAAACAACATCTTAGAGAGCAGCACCATCAGCAACAGCAGAGGGCAGTAGACTTCCGCTTGACAAAGGCAAGAGGAAGGTTTTTGACAACGCAGAGGTGATAACACTACAAAAGATTGCACAAAGGAATAGGGAGAAGAAAAATCTAGAGGAGGCAGAAAAGGAGTTGCAGTAGTTGAAGAAACAGTTAAGGGAAGAACATGAACAATAGGAGGCACAACATGCACATATTGATGAAACTGCACCCATACATGTAATTGATTCATCAGAGCAACTGGCACATAACAGACAGGGTGAGAAGTCACAGGAGCAAGACTTTGCTCAAGAGATTGAAAATATGGACACAAATGTGGTTCAACCTAAGTTAGATCAGGAAATTGACCTCATGCCTCATAACCAAGAGGTCACTCCACTGGCTTTGCCAAATCCGAGAGAAGAGCAAGTCCCAAACGATCAAGGAGACACTGAAATCTTTGAGGACAATCTAGAAGTAGATGTGCACAACATATCTTTCAATGAGTCACAACACAAAGTTGTGCAGTCACGTAGAGTACCCACTCCGGATGTTCATGTATCTCCTACATAGTTTTAAGAATGAGTGATGGTGTCTAATGTGTGCAGACATCCTACTGCATTGGCTAATGCCACCCAGGCATATGTTGAAGCCACTAGCTCGAGTGTTATATTCTTGATAGTTGAGAATGATAGCATGGGTAAGGAGCTACAAGCAGGCAATCAAGGGCAAGAGAAAGTTACAACATCCACAAGAGCAGAGTTGAGGAAAGCTATACTTGATGAAATATTTTCTCTCGAGACAATCATGTAGAAGTTATACTTCAAGTTCATCACTGTGCATAAGTCAGTTTTCTATCTTAACAATTGGCAGTACCATTGTGCTAGGAGAGCACACATCTTGTCAGACATACACACTTTTGTTGATCACATGCAGATATGGACAATGAGGTACAAGGGATCCCTAGTGCACTTGCCAAAGATGATGAATCCAAAGGAAATGGAGTTGAAGGCACGCATCTAAAGTCAGATCTAGAACTATGAGGAACTCTCACAGCTCATCACCAGCTTATAGGCTTTACATGTAGAAGTGTTTAGGAGTGTGGATTTCATTATGTGCATGCATGCATACGACCCCATCCATTGGCACAGTCACTGAGGTGAAGACAAAGAGCCAAGTCTGACTGGAGCTCATGTACTTTGATTAGTTGATGCGCATAGCCATCAGTGCATACTTGCAGATGAACCCAAACACTATGCACAAGTATGGTGTTGGTCCGTCTGCACTCAAGACCATGATGTGCATGATATTTGAAGAGTTGGAAAGAGGTGCGAAATCATTGTACCCAGAGTACGCGGACACCATAACAGACTATCAAGCTTGGCTTCATTTCGCCACCATCAATCATTGAGAGGATGTCAAAGAGTTAGTATTCCCACAGTTGTCCGAGTCTTAGTGATGTCTTGCATGGCTTACTCAAGCCCATTTAATCTCACATGGGTACATGTGAAAATTTTATTGTAAACATGTTGTAAAAGTGAAAGTCCAAGTGTCAATAGTAGAATGTAACAATCATGTGTAAGTTGAAGAGTCATGAGGGTAGTTGAAGAGTCACAAAGGGGGAATGTCAAGGGTCACCCCACCCTTTTCTGTTTATAGAATCTCATAACTCATTATAGAGGCTTTTGGGAGCCAAACTTTTGATAGGTATAACTTAGATAAAGCTTGGAGTGTATTGTAACGAGCCTTGGATTCTCTACAGTGAAGAGCTGGTAAATCTCTTTGGAGGAGCAGGCGGAAGTGACTATAATGTTCCGCTATCGGGGCAAATGGTTGTCATGGTTGTATGTATGATTGGATCTTTAACTCTTTTAATATAACAGAGCCAAAAATTTTCATGCATATATTGTTATTGTAGTTCGACTATCTTGGTTACTCTAATGATGTACATAGTTGTAATTTACGCATGTATGTATGGACTATTCCGTCTGTGTTTGTATGAATCTTATCGAAGCGTGTTGTTGGTACAATCCATCACATTGGATTGTCGGCTATCCTACTTTCCATCTCGTGACATCTTTAAACTCGTGTGTTCCGTTACAAGCTACGTGTTATCATAGGCTTCTAGGGGGCACACTCTTCCCCCCTTCTATTTGTTAGAGCCTTTCATGCACCTTCCTTGACTTTTTGCAAGGTCCCAGCCTTGCTTCCAACAAGGATATCTTATGTACCTCTACACGTGACCCTAGTCAAGGCGATACTGTACTACCCACTGCTGGGACTTGTACTCCAAACAATCTGAGGTCTAGTTGGGACTTCTTATTGGGGAGATCCCTTGACATGTTGGCGAGTCCAACACCATCAACATTTCTGGTGCTAGAAGGAGGGTCGGATGACATGATGAGTCCTCACATCATGTTTTTAATATTTGCACATCTATCATGGATATTTTTTTAGTTAACCCTCTGCAATTTTTGTCCAACGCACATCCCTTTATAGTCACAAAAGTGTTCTTTGATCACTTGTCGGAACTCACATATGATGGTGATGGCGAAGTGGTCTAGCCTAAGCACTTAGATGACTTCCTTGCATTCTTAGGGAATGAGGAAGATTTTGATGAGGTAGAGGTCAGTATGCTGCTTGCGTACACACTTCGTGAATTCCTGGAACTATGGTGCCACAAACTACCTCCCAATTGCGTGCACTCATTTAAGCAATTCAGTGATCTAATCGAATATTTTTTCCATCATTTTGATCCCGAATCTCTTGACCAAAAGATGTTAAAACAACGGAAGGCTCCTAATGAATCTCTTATGGATTTTTGGAAGCACTTCCATCTACTCATGTATGAAGCTCCGAAAAGCCAGATGAAATTCCAATATCTTATGGATAGATTTGAATATTGTTGTCACAAATCAATCTGTCCCAAAGTGAAGAAAAAGTTAAAATCCCACGCAACATACTTCAGTGATGGAGTTGTTCAATCTCAAGTGGATACAGTTGCTATCGCAAGTGATTGTCCCCATTCCCCTCATCAAACAACTCCACCCCCGTAGAGTGATGTGGGAGAGCGTGCACACGTTTATTCACCTGGTACATGCTTCCAACCTCGCTACTCTTAATTTCTACACATATTTGGTTGGGAAGCCCATGGGTTGTCATATGCACTTGTTACCTCAACCTCCATCTCTATGTCCTGCTAATCCTTTGGATTACATTGTCTTGTGTTCTTTCGTTCCAGACTCTACATCTATTGTGAATGAGGATCAAGCTATCGATGGAGTTGATGTTTCACAACCAACTTGCGCTATCATTTATGATGAGTATGAATAGGGATCTAAGCATCAACCTGCGATGAAGGATAACCCGCTTCTATTTGCGCCTCCTCTGCTTTTTCCTGACATATTTGGTGATTCTGCTATCTTTGATTTTCCTTGTGTAAATCCATCCACAGATGCATCTACTTCTGATCATTCACAAAACGCACCCAATGTCAGTCCATCATTTAAAAACGAAAAGGAAAAATTCTTCATTGAAAATCCACTTGATTTTTCATCTACTTTTTCCGGAAATGCAGAGGGTGAACATTCTTGCTTCTCATCTACCCGTCTGTTTGATTCATTAGATCATGAGGATGTTGATGAACTCATTGATATTTATGATCGTAGATGCCATGATCTCTTTACTACTATATTTGATCACAATGTTGATTCAATCGTTGTTGATCTTTCAAAGCCACCTATTTATGATGATCTATCTGTTGATGAATTTGAAACCCCGCAGGCTGTCGAGGCACTTCAGCGTGAACTCATGGTTATGTCAGGTCCTTGTTGTCCTGAGGATAGTTTCAATTCTGATCAGGAAATTGTTGAAACACCCAAGGCTCCTCATCACTCATCTATATGCATTGAAGATCAACCCAACACACAAATTTCGCTTCACCACCTGAATCACATGATCCTATCACTCATGCATTGGAGGAATCTTACATAGCAAGCATACTTGCAAGACATAAGTTGTCTCTTTTTCTCATGTTTGCTTGCCCTTCACAGTCAAGAGAGTGTATATTCTTATCATCTGCATGCAGTGTATCACAACACCATGTTAAGTCCACATAGTGCTTGTCTTGTGATTTCACTCTTTTCTTTTCTATGGACACATTTAAACTCGGAATGTGTTTGTCTTTATTGTTATATCTTTCATGTTTGATGGTTCGCTTGACTATGCTCTTCGCGAACCATGCCTTCACCAACATGGGTCAACCAATGCTCCAGTGGTTGCATTAGAAATATCACTTCACATGAGAAGACCCATGCACCGTTAGCTTAGGAATAGGAGTAGTGCTTGCCTTATGTCTTGTTTTCTTGCATGCATGTTTTTGTTTGTTTGTTTTCTTGCTTGCTTTTCTTCTTTTGTTACTTGTTTTTCTTTTACATTTTCTTATGCTCTTTGCTTTATTGTTTTGTTTGTTTGTTTATGCTCATAGGTTAGTTTCGCATGAAACTGTGTGCGACTCTCAAGACAAGCAGAGTAATGTACAATAGGACTTGTACAATTACCAACACTTGGTTATTTGTTGTCCTCTCTCTTTATGTAGAACTTGTTGTCTTGCATCAATAAAACACAAATTGAAAATATGTTCTGTTCAAAGTGAGTCTTTGTGAAAACACAACACTTGCACTCTAACTAGTACCACCTACTCTAGTCGGTTGTTTTTGGGTTAATCCTTGTCAGCTCAGTTAAGTAGAGTAAGGTGAGGGGGAAAACCTTAACAAGTATGTCAGAGGTATATATAAAATACTTCTCTGAAGAAATGACCTCTTACGCTCTCAATAAGTTGGGATCCATCTTCCACCTCTGAAATAAATAAGTTCCTATGCACAGTTCCTGAAAAAATGAAAATGTGAAAAAAAAATGAAAAAAATGAGTAAGGCGAAAGAAGAGAAAGGCTTCCTACACAAAGAGCAGATGCAAGTAACTCCACTGGGCTATTGACCAGGCTCGTTGGTAGGAGAGTGATGCTTTTGTTCCTATGTGACTTTTTCGGGGTACTGTCTTACCCTAATGGTAGCAGAGAAACACCAGAGATGAAACTTAAACTCTGACAATCATATTACTTGTGCACCAATATACCCTTCATCCCCAATAAAAAAAACTAAGTTGAATTGACTTGGAATGTGTGCTGACAGATCAAGAGCATGGTAGGTGCTACATATTTCGCTCAAGTTAGTGTGGAAACCATGATGATCTATGAATCGAACAATACTTTCGAAGGAGTTAGACTTTCTTTTCAAGAAACAAGGTATATTCAGAGAGTTGGAGTTATGATGGTGTGTTGCCAATGTTGTAGCAGCTACAAACATCCTCCAAAAATTTTCCATAGCTTCATTTTGGAGCCTCCCTACCAACCATCCTTAGCAGCATGTCTTGCACTGACATGTACTTATGCTTCAGTTGAGTTTCTATGGATTATGAGCTTGTGTTTGCTAACTTGTTTGCCTTTCACCTGCAAGCTGACATCCCATGACTTGGTAATCAAGTGGTTCTTATGCTCACTTTTAGAATTGCGTAGAACTGGAGGGAAACCAACCTTTCTCTTTAGGATTTTGCAGATCATCAAGGTAGTCTGCTGCTCTCTAGAAATGCACAGAGAAAGCAAACTGCCTTCCCTTTGAAAATTGCACAGAGCAGCCCATCACTGGGTTTGCTCTCCAAATTTGCGTAGTTCTGGCTAGCAACCTTGGCTTTAGTCCAAAAATTGTGCAGATCTTGAGGGGCAGCTAGAGCCATTCAACCTAGAAACCGTGTAGAAGTCATCTAGAGGTTTGCAATATGTTGCATGTGCTCCCAAGTTGACTAGTTCCCTCAAGGACTAAGAAATCTTGCTTTGCATGCATGGGTTGCTTTTTCCCAAAAAAGAAAAAGAAAAAAGAAAAAAGAATCCCTAGATTTTAGGAATCTACTTTTAGCAATTGGAGGTTACATAAAAAAACCTGTTTTAGAAACCTCTCACCAAGTGTCGCCTTTTCCTAGATTTGTGGCATGCATGTCATAAGCCTCAATCTTGTCAAAACGATTTATTCAATGCTTCAGAGCTTATTCTTCACTTCAATCTTGGAGCTTAGGCATTCCCATCACACGACACTGTTTCTGCACTAATGGTCATCATTGTGGTGAGTTGCTTCACACACTTACTTGTTTTCCCGTTTACTGAACCCTACACTCACTGATTGCACGCATGTTCATTCACTCATGTATGCACCTGGCTTCAAACATGCATTCAGTCTTTACTATTTTCAGTCACCTGTCAGAAGGTCTAAGTTGCCTTGGCCGAGACCTTGCCTTACCCGACTTGCACTGCACATTTATGGGATGGAAGGCCTTGCCTTGCTCCCAGAAATTGCGCAGAGCTTGCCTCACACTAACATCCTAGGATTTGTTTGCGCAATTTTGAAAGGCAGATCAGTTGACCCCCAGAATTGCGCAATGCAGTTTTCCCTGGTTGCACTCATGCTAACTGAAACTGCCCATTGTGCAGTTTCAATCCTCAGCAGGCCAAGCTGGTCTATGCTCTACGTAGTTTTAGTAGTTAGTCAGCTCACTGATAGTCCAGACTGTGTTCTGTGCAGTTCTTGCAGTGAGTCTCCCAGCCTCCTGGTGAAAATTGCGCAAATCTTCCAGCGAGTCACCCATGTGTGTTGCATGTTAGTCCTCAAGTTGATTTTGGTTTTCAACTGACAGTTTTCTTGCCATGAGTGTTGCTTTATCTCCAGGTATCATAAGTGTTCATTAGTCTCTTAACATTACATGTACAATTACTTCCAAGTGAGCAAGGTCAAAGGAAACCGTTGAGAGTGCAACAAGAGATGTGGTCAAGAAAGTGTCTATGAGCTTGCCCATATATGAAGACATTAAGTTGTTCATAGACAAGAAGATCAAGATGAAATGGAAGGACATGAATGACATCTTTTCCGGCACATTTGAGGAGAATCTGGAGGACTACAAAGTATATGTCAACGTACACAAATATGGCTTATACCGGATTGCATGTAGGTATCTCGTGTTTCCATGCACGAACATGATACAGAGGATTGTCTCGCATACTGATCTAGAGACAATGGTGT
>APFE030709251.1:23721-50949 GCA_000404065.3 Pinus taeda
AATATTTAATATATTAAAAAGAAAAAGAGTAATTATGATATTAAATTTGCACTCCATTCCAATAAAATATACATACACGAAATTCTTACATTTAGTTCAAAGAGACGAGATCTTCAAAAGAGATCATGAGGATTACAAAACTAGCCACACAACAAAATACATTTACAGTGCAAACATAGCTTATAGGGGAGGGTTGATTGACATCTTGCCTAAAACGCCACCAAGAGCGTTGTTTGCTATGCTTCAATTCTCCTATGAATTTCTCTAACACTGCAAGTCTGCAAGTTGACGATGAATCCCATCAAGTTCATCTTTAAGGTGGTTCAACTTGGTCTAGAGATTTTATTATTCTTCAGTCAAGAAGAGGATATTAGTGAATTGTTGGCAAACTTGCTTCCAAAGCTCATTGTTCTCATCATGACTGTCAACGAAGGGGTGTGGGAAAATATTACAGTGGCTAGAGTGGCCAAAGGAAGAGGATGGAATGTCTTTGCTCTCCATAAGGAGTCAAAGCCCAGATTTGCAAAGTGCCATGAAAAGAGAGCCAAACACGTCTAGAAGGGGAGGAGATAATTGGGCAGGGGAGGAACCCTACACTATAAGGCTCGAGGTAACAAGACACCAGAAAGGAGACCCACAAAGAGTGAGAGAGGGGGAAGTACAATTTAGAAAATTGATAGCATAGATGAAGGGACCAATGAAGAAATACCTTTGGAGGGCTTGCAAGTTCAGAGGAGCGAGGGGCAATACCGTCGGAGAATTCCCCTACATATGACTACCTCTGACCACTGGAAAGGCTTCATTAAACATGTTGGGTGGCTGAGAGGCCTCAATATCGAAAGTGGCAACAGCAACACCTTCAATCATAACTTACAATTTGAGGTCTAGTGAAATGCGAGTAGCCCCTAACATGCCCGAAGGGAAATTATTCCAACGACTTGCGAAATTGAAGGAGGAAATGAAGCCAAAAAATGACAAGAATATTAGTTGCTTGTGTGTATGGACAAAGACGAGTCGAACGACCTTCCCACCGCCATGCAAGAGGCTCCCTTGCTTGGAAGAGCTATGATAGGTCACATTGATGATCAATAGCACATTCTTGAACCAACCCCTGCCTCATTAACATGATTTCGTCTCCCATGAATACAACTTGAACTTCTATGAATTCCTTTGCTTCAGGGAGAAAAGTAGTCGTGGGATTCATAAATTCTCCCCATTCATTATCCATCAAGATTAGTACAAAGGCAGAGGAGGAAATGTAGGGTAGCATGGATTTAGTCAATGCCACATGCATTGAGTAGATAAGTGCATGGCCTTCATCTCCACAAGCCACCACCTCAAACATTGTGATGAGATCTCAATGTCATATGTGAGACACAAATTCATTTATGAAGGAGGGAGGCATTGAGGCCATTGAAGGGGGGTATATACACTTCTTCATAGCATAATACTCATAATTATTTATCCCAAATATCTAGATAAGAAGGGAGGGGCTTATAACAACATTAGAAGTTTTCATGGGATAAATTTTCACCCCAATGAACCATTGGCTTCACACTGACCTGCTTCAAGATGAGAAGATTGGTTAGCTTGAGAGTCTACTTCTTTGTTTTGGCTTCATAAGATGTGGATGAAAGTCTTTTGGGAGAAAGATAAAGGATGCTATTGATTTTGCAGAGAATAAGAGATAGATGGTTGTTCTTCAGGAGAGAACCCTTATGAAGGTATTAAATGGTGATGAGGGAATCCTCCATAATTACTATTGAAGAAATATCATGATCTTTCACTAATTGAAAATCAAAATAAAACCCATATATTTTTGCAAAATTGTTCATTTTTTAATCAAACGGCATACATACATTACATCTTATATTTCATTGGAATTTAAAAAAATCCATTCCTTCTTCCCATCCTTATTAAAAATATTTAATATTACACCTATTGCAACAAATTGGTATCCATATTATTTAAATTGAAATCACAACTCTATTTCTCTTACAAAACTTATAAAACCCAATTTCGTTGACAACCTAGAAATAAACATAACGTTTTTTTAATATTTAATATTACACCTATTACAACAAATTGGTATCCATATTATTTAAATTGAAATCACAACTCTATTTCTTTTACAAAACTTATAAAACCCAATTTCGTTGACAACCTAGAAATAAACATAAAGTTTTTTTAATATTTAATGTTACACCTATTACAACAAATTGGTATCCATATTATTTAAATTGAAATCACAACTCTATTTCTCTTACAAAACTTATAAAACCCAATTTCGTTGACAACCTAGAAATAAACATAACGTTTTTTTTAATATTTAATATTACACCTATTACAACAAATTGGTATCCATATTATTTAAATTGAAATCACAACTCTATTTCTCTTACAAAACTTATAAAACCCAATTTCGTTGACAACCTAGAAATAAACATATAGTTTTTTTACATTATTTAGATTTGAAAAACCAATGCCTACACATATGGGGTGTTCCAAGCCTATGCCTACACATACAGGGTGGTCCAATGTGACATAGATCCATTTCACTCACAAATCAGAAATAAATATAAAGTTTTCTATGATTTTGAAACACTCAGGTGTCCCAATAATACTATGGATATTTTTTTTATAAAACCCAATTTCGTTGACAACCTAGAAATAAACATAACGTTTTTTACATTATTTAGGATTTGAAAAACCTATGCCTACACATACGGGGTGATCCAAGCCTATGCCTATGGTCACGAAAAATCAATCAATATGTCAGTCTATATATGAGGGAGATACTCACACAAATATGTAGTGTGTATACGCGACAAACTGCGGTATAAACAGATAGTGTTACATGCTATTGTGAGGTTCAGTATCATGAGAATATTTCGACAGGAATTCATTATGCTGAGCATGGGCTTTTGAATGTTCTCAGTAGATATTAATTTGGCCTCCGTGCCTTCTCCATCGGTGGAATGCGATTCCGACTCCAATTCAGGATGTCAGATTTTCAATTATCAGGGAATCGGGGACGACTTGAGCGTTTGCAAGGCTGGCAGTGCAGTGTTTCCCAAGAAAGAAATAGAGCTCATTCATGCTGTTGCAGATGCAGTTAAGAGGGGAAAAAGGATAAAAGTTGTGAGCAGTTTTTCTCATAGCTTGTCAAAGCTGGTGTGTGTGGATGGTGAAGAAGGGGTGATCATAAGCACCAGGGACTATCATTCCACAATCCAGGTTGATAAGATGGCCATGATGGTTTCTGTGGACGCAGGCGTGATGATGAGAAATGTGGTCGATGTAGCTGCAGAAGAAGGTTTAGCTTTGCCAGCCATGACATACTGGGATGGAGTAAGTGCAGGTGGGGCCATCAGCACTGGAGCTCATGGGAGTGGAGTTACGGGAGAGGAAGTGCAATTCATGAGTATGTTGTGGGATTGGGGATTGTTGTCTCTGCTTGTCACGAACCCCATTCACAATTAACTATATGGTAACAATGTAACAAAAAAAAAATTATTATATGCATATAAATATATGACATATTACATTAGTTCAAGGTTCAATGGGTTTTCACGTCACCACCCTTATAGTTTCTTTTATAAAATTAATAATGCATCATCCCGTCAACCTGCCTTACCTATGATGGCACGTGGTCTCACCCACTACACATCTCGACGCGGATTAATGTATGGATTTTCCTGTGTACGCATGGTTGCGTTGGTAGTGCGACAGGGTTTCATTTCCATTCTCATTAATGGTTGATTAGCTGAGCGTTGAACAGCTGGCTCTCCTTGAGGAATGTTCCCCCTTTCGTCCCGATTTTCACTTGGCCGATACCTGTTGACATTAATTCCCACAGACACAGTACTGGTGTCTTGGGATTCCAGACTGATCAACAAAGGTGATCAGCCCTTTCTCCATCGGACGGCCAGGAGTTAAAGTGAGAACTTCATTTGGATCTTTCAGGGGCTTAAGGCTTTCATTTGTTGCGCGGATAGTTCCAGAGAGGGATTTCCCCTGCTTGCAGGTTACACCATCGTTATTGTCTAAGTTTTTCTTGTGAACTCGAGGTGAGGCCGAACGCCATCGACGTGAAGGATGCAGTGTTTCTCTGCGCATTCCTTCTCAATAACTGGAGACCAGGTATATCTACGCGTTCGTATTATTATTATTCTCTTTCAGTTTCTTTCATTTCAGAGAGCCGTCAATCTAGGGTTGAATCACTCCTAAATTTTTTTACTTCTCTGAATGTGTAATTACAGGCTTGGCGAATCCATGCCGCGGAGAAAGGTTTACCAACAGTCTGCCGGTATTCAATCCACGTTCCGGGTATGGATATCTTAATACCCCTGCTATAATGGTATAAATTGGAGGTTGGTGTCGGCTCCTATGGTTACATTCTTGTTTTCTTATTGTCAGGTCACTCATTTGAGCTTCTTGTTGAAGAATTGGTTCACTGACATATCCTTTCTTCGGAGAAAGGAAACTGTCGAATGTTGCTCCATGAGGCATCGAACTTCATGACCCTTTTTGTAGTTTTATTGTCATTGACTTTGAAGGAACACTTCCAGTTCCGGATGCTTAATTGTAATATTGTACTGTTTATTCTATGCGAACTCAGTTCCATATGAATCCTTGGTTATATAAGAGTAGTGATTCGATGTATACTTGGTCTCTGTTACTCCACAATACGCTCTGGTTACAGCATACTTTGAAATATGTTTAAGGATGTATTTTCGCATGCTGTGTGCAATACAGTTAATGGGTCTTGTTGTTTTCCTTCGTTTTATTTGTAACCAAGTCACTACTTGTTCAAGAGTATTTCTCATTTGTTTTCCGCCAACGCTTCGTTATGCATGCAGACGGATTTGTGGAATATATTGTGCATACTAATGCTCTATACTGTTTTGTTTATGAGTTAATTTAATCAGTGTAGAATTTGTTAATGTCTCTGTATTTTAATACTCTGCTACGCTTACACAGATGGCGTGAACCACACGCCGCGGCTATTTCTGTAGAGTTACAGTAATACTCATTTTTTGTATCGGTTTCTCCTGTATAACTTAGAGTCTCATGTATGCGAATGTTATAATGAGGTTACTTGATATTGAACTTGTTATCACATGCCCGCGACATTCTCTAACGGTTCTTGTTTTGATTAAATGATGTTACTGGTACTGTGTTGTAATTTCCTTTTTGCTATTGTTCGACTTGAAATGCGAAATGATTAACTCTGATGTGAATCGTATTCAGTTGATTCTTTCTCTGCTGACTTCACCAACAGGGTTTTACTATACTTAATTGCAATTTGGTATCTAGTTCTCTATATGATTAAAAAGGATATCTATCCTTTACCAATTTACTGGTATTCCCAGTATATTAATTGTATAGACCAAGGGGTAATTTCTATTCCTTTTTCTTCTTTATACAAACCCTCTGACTAATCTGCTACCTGCGCTTAGGAGGATGCGGTGTTTTCTCATGACGCCTGCAGCTATTTAACCCTAGGTACCATCTATTCTAATTGTTTACATGACCCATTTAATTACAAAGAAGTATTTTCTTTTTTTTTTTAAAGAAAAACACAGCCTTACTAATTTATCGAACCCTCAACTAAGGTACTCTATAATATATTCAATAACATAACAACATACTTACCTGTACTATTATTTGCACAATTTTCCTCAGTTTTCAGCTTGTCTTTCCTCCCGACCACGAGACCGTCTGAAAAATCGAGTCTCCCCCCAAGCTTCTTTGCCAGGCTACTACCTTCAGCAAATTTAAATGCACCTCAGTGCTCATGCTATCTGGTCCTTACCAGACTTAGCATGTTTCCTTTTTTTTTATTCCCTTTCCTATTTCCCGTCTGTTCCTCTAACAGCCCGGTCTTTCCTTTTCCTTTCCTTTTCACTATGGAAGGTAGGAAAGGAGTTAGGGTTTTCTTGGCAACCGTTTTCCTTTACATCACCAGAAAAGAAAACAATTCCCCAAAGAATAATTATTATCTTTCATTTTTCAATCCACTTCCAATTATAAATTAATAACATTTATAATGACGTAATTTTGAAAGTAAAAATAATTCTTGTTCAATGTTTTACCGATGCTGGTAACAATAGAAAAGTTATTTATAAATTTTCCGTGGTCATTACATCTCCTCCCCCCGAGATTGGACATCGTCCCGATGTCTCTCAGTCATAAACAACTCTGGATAGGTTCTTTTCATTAGTGTTTCATCTTCCCAAGTGGCCTCCTCAGGTCCATAATGCCGCCACTGTACCTTAACTTGGGTAATAGCTCGTCTCCGCAGCTGCACTTCTCTCCGGTCGAGGATGCTCAGTGGCTCGACCAGAACCTCTCCTTCCAGCTCGACCTGCCACATACAATGCTTAAGTTAGTTTTTTTTTTTAAATCCTTTTTTCCAGGCTCATTGTAATCAACAATTCCCACCTGGATATCCTGCCATTTGATCACATGTCTAGGATCATAGACATATTTCTTTAACACGGAAACATGAAAAACATTGTGAACCTGAATGTGGCTTGGCAAGGCGAGTTGGTATGCTACTGGTCCAATTCTTGCCAGGACTTGGAATGGTCCATAATATCGGGGGGCTAGTTTGGCACACCCGCTCCACTGCAAGGCACTCCTTTTGGCTTGAATTTTAATATAAACATGGTCTCCAACCTGGTATTCCTTGAATCTTCTTTTGCGATTAGCAAAATTTTTCTGTCTGTCTTGAGGAGCTTTCAAATTGGTGCATACCTTTTTTACCATATCTTCCATTTCCGTAAGCATATCCGGTCCCAAACTCAATCTATCGTCGGGTCCGCCCCAATTCGAAGGCGTACGGCATTTTCGATCGTACAAAACCTCGAAAGGGCTCATTTGCGTTGAGGTATGATACCCATTATTATACGCAAATTCCACTAAGTGTAAGTATTCTTCCCATAACATAGGTTGCTGCATTACATAAGCCCTTAACATATCCTCCACTACTTGATTTACTCATTCTATCTATCCGTCGGTTTGAGGATGATACGCAGTGTTCAATTTTAGCTGAGCTCCTAGTTCAGCGAATAACGTTCTCTAAAAGGCGGATGTAAATTTCACATCTCGATCCAAAATTATTGTCTTTGGAAGCCCATGTAATCTGAACACATTCTGCATAAAAATGTGAGCGATTTGTGCGGCTCTATATGTGGATTGCACAGGTATGAAATGGGCAGCTTTACTCAACTTGTCTACAACCACCATAATGGAGTCATTGTTTTTCTTTGTCTTGGGTAGTCCAGTGATGAAATCCATGGAAATGGTTTCCCATTTCCATTCTAGAATAGGTAGTGGTTGTAGAAATCCATCCGGATGTTGATGCTTTGCTTTAATTTGTTGGCATTCCAAACATCATGCCAAGTATTCAGCCACGTTCTTCTTCATCCCTGGCCAAAAGTAATCCTTTCTAATTGCTGTAATCATTTTCTAGTAACCTGGGTGACCTGCGTAATGGCTAATGTGAAATTCATCCAGTATCATATTTTTAATACTGTTTTGGTTTGGTACATATAATCTTTTCTTGTAGTATAACATTCCTGTATCGTCCAACTCATATCCTTGCTGATTTTTCTCGTTGGAGGGCTGCTGTAATTGCTGTTTTATTTGATGATATTCAGCATCTTGTTCCGTTGTTTTCTCTATCATTTCCCCGAAAGGAATCTTCCATTCACTGATGGAAATTTCGTACAGATTTTGTACCTTTCGACTTAAGGCATTTGCCACTTGATTTTCCTTTCTCTGTAAATGTTTAATGTCAAAATCAAAACCACTTAAGAAATCTACCCATCTTGCTTGTATGGCATTCAAAGTGGGCTGGCTAAAATAATTTGTCAGATTGTGATGGTCGGTTAGCAATAGAAATTTTCTGCCCATAAGATAATGTCGCCACATTTTCAAGGCATGTATGACGACAACCAATTCTAAATCATAAGTAGAGTATTTCTGCTCATGCTCTTTCAATTTCTGAGACTCATACACAATCACTTTACCTTCTTGCATTAATACTCCTCCCAAACCTTCTTTGCTTGCGTCTGTGCATACCACATAATCCTTATCAGGATCAGCGATACCCAAAATGGGTGCTATAGTGAGCAGATGTTTCAACTGCTCAAAGCTTTTCTGGCAGTTTCTGGTCCATTGGAATGCTTTTCCTTTTTTCTGCAATGAAGTGATGGGGAAAGCCACTTTGGAGAAGCCTTCCACGAATCGCCTATAATATCTGGCTAATCCCATGAAGGACCGGATGTCTGCCACATCCTTGGGTATGGGCCAATCCATTATAGCTTTTATTTTTTTCTGGGTCCACTGCAATCCCATTCTTTGTAATCACGTGACCCAAGTATTGGATTTCTTCCTTGAAGAAATCGCATTTACTAAACTTGGCGTATAACTGATGTTCTCGAAGGGTCTGTAGTACCATTATGAGATGTTCCTGGTGTTCTTCTTTGGTGCGAGAATATATCAGTATATCATCAATAAATATCAGCACGAATCGATCTAGATATTGATGAAATATACTGTTCATCAGACACATAAAGGTTGCAGGGGCGTTTGTTAACCCAAAAGGTAATACTACAAATTCATAATGTCCATACCTTGTTCAAAAAGCAGTTTTAGCAATGTCCTCTTCCTTAATTCGGATTTGATGGTAGCTGACCGCATATCAATCTTAGAAAACACCGTTGTGCCTTTTACTTGATCAAACAGTTCATCGATCCGAGGTAATGGATATTTGTTTTTGATGGTCAGCTTATTCAGCTGGTGATAATCAATACACATTCGTAAAGTTCCGTCTTTCTTCTTAACAAATAATACCGAGGCTCCCCATGGTGATACGCTGGGCCGAATATAGTTTTTATCCAGTAATTCTTGCAACTGCATTTTCAACTCTGTTAATTCAGGCACACTCATTCTGTAAGGTGCTCGTGATGCCGGGGCTACGCCTCGTACCAATTCTATAGTAAAGTCTATATTTCTTTTTGGTGGTAATCCAGGAATTTATTCTGGAGATACATCTGTAAATTCTCGTATCACAGGGATGTCATCCAATGCTGCTGTTTTATCCTTAGCATCGGCATATCCCACTTGAATAGCATAAATCTAGCACCGTTTCCGGATGCACTTTGCTAGTTTGGTTGCAGTTATTAGGCGGATCTGCATGGGTCGCTTAATTCCCTGCATTTCCTTCCCGTCTCCGTGTTGATCTCTGTAATATATAATCTTGGTTTTGCAGTCTACTAAAGACCAGTGTTTTTCCAACCAGTCCATTCCAATTAAAACATCATATGAACCAAGAGGGAGTACATTTAAATCAGCCATTATCGGTTGTTCCGCTATGGTAAAGGAGCAATTATTGATTTTTGCCATTACCCGTCTCTTGGCCGCAGTACCCAATTGTACCAGCCAAGGGATTTTAAATTTAACAGGCTATAAATTACAATGTTCTACTAATTTTGGGCTTATATAGCTTAGTGTAGCCCCTGGATCAATTAAAACAGCTATGGTAAGGTCTGAGATTTTACCTTCAAATTCGACCATTGTTGGTTGATATTCTGCTTGCCGATCCTCCAACGCTGCATTAATTCTGGGCACACTACGTCCAACCTCACCAACCGTTGAAGCTTCATGAATTTGGGATAGTTGTTCTGTTCCCTTACGTTGTGGGCAGTTTTTGACATAGTGCGGCCCTCCACAGCCGCAGCACTGAACCGGGGGTCTTACTGTCCCTTTGCTGTCCAATCTAGCATGCTGCTCACCAACTCGGGATTCATTTACTATCTTGAGTTTAGATGTAGATTTTGATGGAATTCTACTGTTCAGTCCTTTGCCATTCCCCTTGCTTCCGCCACTACAGTTTCCTCTGTTGCTTCCAATTGACTTGAAACTCCTTTTCTCATTCCATTTCCTACCAGCAACTTCCCTTTTTTGCTTACTTTGTTGATAGAAAATTCTGGCTTTACGAATTTCCTCATCCATTGACTTTGGATTGTCGAACTCAATCCTCTCTCGCATATAACGTGGCAAACTGCTGACAAATCGTTGCACTTTCGCTTTTTCCTCCCTTATATATGGTACGTAGCGGAGTAAGGAGGTAAAACGGGTGAAGAATTCGTCCATGGTCTGCTGCCCCAACCGTAAATCGTGGAATTCCCTTGCCTTTTCATCATAAAATTGTTCGGTTAAATACCTCTCCTTAAAATACCTTTGGAAAATTTCCCAAGTAATAGTCTGCTCGGTCACTCCCTTTACAATTTTGACTTCTTCCCACCATAAGGTAGCCTTTCCCTGCAGCTGGAAAATAGCCAATTGTGCCTTAAGGTTATGGTCGTATTCGTACAACTGAAATACTTATTCATGTTGATCAACCATGCTTCCGCTGCTTCTTCTTGTTCCCCGTCAAAGTGTGGTGGTTTTATCTTACGGAATTCCCCTTGTAATTCCATCCTTTGCCTCTTTGAGGTTTGTTGTTCATACGCATTATCAGAACGTTCCTCCTATTCTTCTGATCGTTCTGGAGGCACATGATGGTTCTGTTCTTCTGATATTCTCTATTGTTTCGTGCTAGGATTAACTGGTGGTTGGTTTTGTCTGTCAGAAAAACTTTTTAAAATTCTTTCTTGTTCCATTGTTAATCATGCGTTGTCCTCTCGCAACCGAGCCATCTCATTCTTCAGCTCCTGTACTATTTCCAGAATTGCCTGGTTTGTATTTCTGGCTTCTTCTCCCAGCTGTACCCATAACTCAGGGTTATTTTCAGGTCCATGTACCCCTTGTCCCATCGCATATCTGCGAGATGTACTGTCTTCCCTCCTCATGTTGAGATTCCTTGAATTCCTAATCATGTACTAGTTCATAAAATTTTAATGACAAAATAAGAGGACGTTAGTGTACTAAACAGTATCTGTACAAGTAACATATTTATTATAGATGGCATCTCTATATGCCACTTCTATTTTTCCCAGAGGCTTCAGTTTTGTAATTGGGCTCTGATACCACATGTCACGAACCCCATTCACAATTAACTATATGGTAACAATGTAATAAAAAAAAAATTTATTATATGCATATAAATATATGACATATTACATCAGTTCAAAGGTTCAATGGGTTTTCACGTCACCACCCTTATAGTTTCTTTTATAAAATTAATAATGCATCATCCCGTCAACCTGCCTTACCTATGCTGGCACGTGGTCTCACCCACTACACATCTCGACACGGATTAATGTATGGATTTTCCTGTGTACGCATGGTTGTGTTGGCAGTGCGACAGGGTTTCATTTCCATTCTCATTAATGGTTGATTAGCCGAGCGTTGAACAGCTGGCTCTCCTCGAGGAATGTTTCCCCTTCTGTCCCGATTTTCACTTGGCGGATAGCTGTTGACATTAATTCCCACAGAAACAGTACTGGTGTCTCGGGATTCCAGACTGATCAACGAAGATGATCAACCCTTTCTCCATTAGATAGCCAGGAGTTAAAGTGAGAACTTCATTTGGATCTTTCTAGGGCTTAAGGCTTTCATTTGTTGCGCGGATAGTTCCAGAGAGGGATTTCCCCTGCTTGCAGGTTACACCATCGTTATTGTCTGATTTTTTCTTGTGAACTCGAGGTGAGGCCAAACGCCGTCGACGTGAAGGATGCAGTGTTTCTCTGCTTCTCAATAACTGGAGACCAGGTATATCTACGCGTTCGTATTATTATTATTCTCTTTCGGTTTCTTTCATTTCAGAGAGCCGTCAATCTGGGGTTGAATCACTCCTAAATTTTTTACCTTCTCTTAATGTGTAATTACAGGCTTGGTGAATCCATGCCGCGGAGAAAGGTTTACCAACAGTCTGTCGGTATTCATTCCATGTTCCGGGTATGGACATCTTAATACCCCTGCTATAATGGTATAAATTGGAGGTTGGTGTCGTCTCCTATGGTTACATTCTTGTTTTTCTTATTGTCAGGTCGCTCATTTGAGCTTCTTGTTCAAGAATTGGTTCACTGACATATCCTTTCTTCGGAGAAAGGAAACTGTCAAATGTCGTTCCATGAGGCATCGAACTTCATGACCCTTTTTGTAGTTTTATTGTCATTGACTTTGAAGGAACACTTCCAGTTTCGGATGGTTAATTGTAATACTGTACTGTTTATTCTATGCGAACTTAGTTCCATATGAGTCCTTGGTTATATAAGACTAGTGATTCGATGTATACTTGGTCTCTGTTACTCCGCAATACGCTCTGGTTACAGCATACTTCGAAATATGTTTAAGGATGTATTTTCGCATGTTGGGTGCAATATAGTTAATGGGTCTTGTTGTTTTCCTTCGTTTTATTTGTAACCAAGTCACTACTTGTTCAAGAGTATTTCTCATTTGTTTTCCGCCAACGCTTCGTTATGCATGCAGACGGATTTGTGGAATATATTTGTGCATACTAATGCTCTATACTGTTCTGTTTATGAGTTAATTTAATCAGTGTAGAATTTGTTAATGTCTTTGTATTTTAATACTCTGCTACGCTTACACAGATGGCGTGAACCACACGCCGCGGCTATATCTGTAGAGTATAGTAATACTCATTTTTTTTATCGGTTTCTCCTGTATAACTTAGAGTCTCATGTATGCGAATGTTATAATGAGGTTACTTGATATTGAACTTGTTATCATATGCCCGCGACATTCTCTAACGGTTCTTGTTTTGATTAAATGATGTTACTGGTACTGTGTTGTAATTTCCTTTTTGCTATTGTTCGACTTGAAATGCGAAATGATTAACTCTGATGTGAATCGTATTCAGTTAGTTCTTTCTCTGCTGACTTCACCAACAGGGTTTTACTGTACTTAATTGCAATTTGGTATCTAGTTCTTTATATGATTAAAAAGGATATCTATCCTTTAGCAATTTACTGGTATTCCGAGTATATTAATTGTACAGACCAAGGGGTAATTTCCATTCCTTTTTCTTCTTTATACAAACCCTCTGAATAATTTGCTACCTGGGCTTAGGAGGCTGCGGTGTTTTCTCATGACGCCTGCAGCTATTTAACCCTAGGTACCATCTATTCTAATTGTTCACATGACCCATTTAATTACAAAGAAGTATTTTCTTTTTTCTTTTTTTAAGAAAAACACAGGCTTACTAATTTATTGAACCCTCAACTGAGGTACTCTACAATATATTCAATAACAAAACAACATACTTACCTGTACTATTATTTGCACAATTTTCCTCTTCTGCAGAAAACTAGTTTTCAGCTTGTCTTTCCTCCCAACCACGAGACCGTCTGAAACATCGAGTCTCCCCCCAAGCTTCTTTGCCAGGCTACTACCTTCAGCAAATTTAAATGCACCTCAGTGCTCATGCTATCTGGTCCTTACCAGACTTAGCATGTTTCCTTTTTTTTTATTACCTTTCCTTTTTCCCGTATGTTCCTCTAACAGCCCGGTCTTTCCTTTTCCTTTCCTTTTCACTATGGAAGGTAGGAAAGTAGTTAGGGTTTTCTTGGCAACCGTTTTCCTTTACATCACCAGAAAAGAAAACAATTCCCCAAAGAATAATTATTATCTTTCATTGATCAATCCACTTCCAATTATAAATTAATAACATTTATAATGACGTAATTTTGAAAGTAAAAATAATTCTTGTTCAATGTTTTACCGATGCTGGTAACAACAGAAAAGTTATTTATAAATTTTCCAGGGTCATTACACTGCTTCTGCTGCACAAGGTTATGCAAAGGTTATAACCATTACAGAAGAAGAAGAGTAGGAAAAATTCAGAGGTGCTGTATTGGCTCTTGGGTTGCTGGGAGCAATTTCGCAAGTGACGTTTAAGTTGCAGCCCATGTTCAAGCGTTCTGTGTCGATTAGTTTGGTGGATGACGATGGGTTTGCGAACGTGATAGAAGATTTTGTGAGAAAGCACGAGTTTGGAGACGCATGGTGGTACCCTGCACATCGCAAGGTGCTTTTCATGGAGGTGGATCGCGTGTCTCCGAGCGTTGGTGGAGATGGTGTGAACAAAATGTCAGTCCTTGGGCAACCCACAACAGTCGCAGAGGCCGAACAACTTGGAGATTTTTGTGAGTATTTAGATTTGGTTGAGTGTTTTTTTGTCATTGCAATTCATTTTTGGAAATCCATGTGTTTCAAAAATTTAATCTCTTATTTGCATTGAGGTTGGTGAGGAGCTCATCGTCTAACAAACGACTAAAAGTATTTGTTATTTCTTGGTTAACTAAAAGTATTTGTTATTTCTGGGTTGTCACAATATAACTTCTTTGGTAACAGTATAAATTTATTAAGAGATTCTTTGTTTTTTTATATTTTTGATATGGAATTTATTATTCTCCTAGTTTATAGTTGTGTTTGATTGGCAAGTTAGAATTCCCATGGGCTAAGCTAAAAAGATAAAGTTAGAAACTCTATAATCTTAGTGAGCAGATTATATAGGGACAGTTTCCATGACTTGTTATGTGAATATATGATGTAGGATAAATTGACATTTTGGATAAAGATATTCTCCATGACTTAACAAAGAAAGATATAAACTCTATAATCTTAATTAGTAGGTTAGATATAGATGAAGGCATGATACTAAGATAAATTGACATTTTAGATAAAGACATTTTCCTTGACTTATTTGATATCTTATTTTTTTAATTTTCTATATATTTTTAAATTAATTTTATTAAATTTGTGGAAAATTATATTTATTAATTTATAATTTAATTTTTTTTTTAAATTGATCCATTTATAATATTTTTTAAAATAATTTATAAAGTTTATTTAGTATATTTATAATAATTTTTTAAAATTTTAATAATTTAGTTAGGATATACTAAAATGAAAATGAAATTTCTATTAAATACATTTCTAATAAATTTTTTGTTGCATTAGAAAAGGGAAAGTTTTAAACATATTGATTATGACGAAGAACATGATATAATAATATTTTTATTATTTAAATGTAATAACAAATTTAAATAAAAATAAAATAAAAATTATAATTAATTATTATAAATATTAATAAATATTTAATTAAAATAAAATATTAATGTAGATTTATTTTAATTTAGATTTACAGAAAGTTTAGAAAAGTCAAATCTAAAAAAGTTTCTTAGTGTCACACAATTGATAAATTCTTTCTTCCCATAATATTTTAGAGACAGACAAACCAAAAGTTTCACTTTAAAGCTCATAAAAAATTCTTTCTTCCGATAATATTTTAGAGATAGACAAACCAGAAGTTTCACTTTAAAGCTCATAAAAAATTCTTTCTTCCCATAATATTTTAGAGATAGACAAACCAGAAGTTTCACTTTAAAGCTCATAAAAAAATTCTTTCTTCCCATAATATTTTAGAGATAGACAAACCAGAAGTTTCACTTTAAAACTCATAAAAATTAGTTTTTATCTTAGTAATATTCTTATAATAACTTACCCCAGTATCTTGGTTACGCTCAGATCAAATACTTTACACTGACCCTGTTCTTTGCCCATTGCTATAGCTCTTATTCTGGGAATTTGCAATCAACTTAAGCTCACCCCAAAAATAGAGATACGAATAAATGACCATGGATAAGCAGAACAGTGTGGGTGATAAAATTGGAACTTAGCCTGATGCACTTAACCTGATCAATCTGTCTCTAATCTAGAACATATGTTTGTGCTACAAAGAAAATAAAATGTAATATTACCACTTTTTCGTTTAGGTATTCCTGGCAGCTTTTCTGTTTTTCGCTTAGGTATTCCCTGCAGCTTTCCTGTTTTTCGCTTAGTTATTCCCTACAGCTTTCCTGTTCACATATTCCTGGTATACATTGAAAGTGGTACATGAATTAAAAGATCATTTATGAGACTTTGTGAAACTTCTGTTCATCATTGTAATGGAACATGTGCGAACAATTATCTGTCAGAGTTAATTTATTAATTGAAAGGTAATCTCTGAGTGTGTGGTAAATGCATCATTAATTACGATATTTTTATAGGGCATCTATATTTTAATATTTGGATTTACAAAAATTTCAACCAAAATTTTTCATAACCTATTTTATAGAACAAAAAAACATAATTATTAGACTAGGGAGTTACATTTTTGCTGGATTGAAATTTTGGCAAATTAGGTTTGAAGATTTTGAGTGGCTCAAGGTTTTTGCTAGCTACTCTAAAAGTCACATTTAAAAACAGTTTCTTTTAAAAATATCATATTTATTTTAAATTTTTAATATCAATTTTATTATTTTATATTATATTTTTTAATATTAATATTATATAATTTTAATATATGTTTTATTGTAATCTCCAATCATTTCAATTTTTAGTATGTTATTAGTAACTTGATTTATGTTTAAAAGACTTTATAATAGAAAGTGCAATGATGAGGTCATGGGGAGTGACCCAAGAATGATAATAATAATAAGGAAATTAATTTCTATTTTGGGCTTGATAGTTAAAAATCAATTATGTCTTGATATTCCTTCTCCTTTTCCTAGAGAGGGTAGGAAAAACCCCACTCTGAGTGGAAAGAAAAAAAAAGAAAGGAAAACACCAGAGAGGAAGGGGTTGGATTGGAGAAAGATAGGAAGAAAAGTAGAACCAGTATGGTTCGAGACATGGGCAGGATCGCCTAGTTTGGGTTCTAAAGATGAACAGAAAGTTAGTGGAACCCTTTTCAAAATTGATTCTGAAAGGTACAGTAATGGGTTGGATTGGGAATTTGGAGACTCAGGTAAAAGATACCTTCAGAGGAAAGAAGGATTGTGGCCAAGAAAAGGCTCAGGGGAAACAAGACGTAATAACATGTTTTGCAGTTGGGAGGAAAGATCGTAATAGAATGTTTTGCAGTTGGGAGGCGAAACTTTCCGAAGAACTAAATATACAGAAATTTAAAAGATAAGTAAATATTACAGTTTTACAGTTTGCTTTTATGTAAATTTTATGAGCTTATTTACTAGCAAAGAATAGAACTTGTTTTTGGTTAAATGATTTTGTCAAAGAGGTACATGTATAAACATGTAAATATAATTGCTGAAAAGAAGAAGTTTATCCCTACATATTACATTAGGAAAATTCAGTTAATATAGACAGAAATAATGGAATACAATGTTGCTCTTTCAAAAAAAGAAAAAAATAGAAGAAATTTATCTCTACATATTACATTAGGAAAATGCAGTTAATATAGACAGAAAGAATGGAATACAATGTTGTTCTTTCTCCACTGTGTTCCAAGAAAAAGGTAGGTAGTTAGTATGCAAATGAAATCTTAGAGGAAAATGGGAATTCCATAATATCAATCTAAAAATAACATAAACAAGTTATGTAAAGAACAACCATCTATGTCGAAAAGCTGTGGGTCTAAATTAGACTTCAAAAAACCGAACATGTTCTCTTATAAGAAGGAGGAAGACTGCATATTATTTATTATTTAAGAAAATATCAATCCTCGGTGGAACTTAAAACAAAGAATAAATGTATCTGATTCAAGCCCAAAATCTCTCCATAGAAAGCCCTTAGGAGTATATGATTCGAGAACTGTCTAAATTTTGGTAAATATTTAAGCCATTTTAACACAGTAATTACGACATTCAGACTTTGAATTTATATACAAGAAAATCAAAGAACCCGGGAATTAAATATCTCTTCCTGAAACAAAATTACCCAGAGTATATTTCTGAAACAAAATTACCCAGAGAATGTGAGAAGTAATATCTTTAAACATCCAGTTCTCAAAACTGTAAATTCCCATACTAGTCTGCGTTTCACCTTGGAAAAGGAGCAAGATTGATGAGTTTCATCATTGGGTAATTATATAGGCCTTAATTGGCCTTAGTTCACCTCCTAGCTTAGTCAAACCAACTATTCTCACAACTTATTACATACTTTTGATTATATTTTGTTTATGAGATGAGTTAGAGTTGGATGTTTTGCTTTATGGTATAATGTACACGTAATGCAGGAATAAAGGATAAAAGCGAGGAAGAGTGCAGGGATAAAGGATAAAAGCAAGGAACTATGGCAAAGACCTTGGTCTAAACTCAAATGGGACAAGGGAGAGTAATTATAGGAGGTAAATCCTCCTCATTTACGACCCCTCCATTCGAATATTCATCCATCAGCTCGAAGTGCAAACAACCATCACTTTGAAGACTAGAAGACAGTCGAGCAAGTGAAAAGGACAGAAACCAGTTTCTTGAGTTGGAGGCCAAGCCTCCCTAATGTGAAGGAAGTTGTTAGAAACTTTAGATGTATAAATAGAGAGGCATAGGACCTTAGTAGGATTCAGACTTCTATTGTAAAACTTTACTTTATTTCTGAGCTGCAAGAGACTTGTGACAGTTGTTCTGTAATCCATGGTTTTAATAATGAGAATGAGTTCTGTTTTAAGCCAGCTCTAAGTTAACTCAGAGGGATAAAGCCCTTAGGTTAGGGCCCGACCTGAGTAGCCAAAGCTCCTCTTTATTGTACATGTATGCTAGCATAGATATCTGGTTTTGTTCATTTTTTTAAGTAGCTTCCTGGTTCTGTTTATTTTCTTAAGTAGCTTTCTAGTTTAATTGTTCATTTGTTTAAATAGCTTTCTGATTTTTTTCATCTTCGTTGTGCTTCAGTTTACTTTCATTTTTTCCTTCTTTCAGTTCACAGGTTAGTAAGGAGAAAAAGATCACCATAAGGTTGTGAGAAGGTGTCTTGGCCTCATCTCCTACCTCTGAATTAAGGAAGAGACCCTTCAGCAACCCCAAAAACACAGGTTTCTAGTTCTCGCATGAGCTATGGAGTTTGTCGTTTGATGCAGTTACTTGTTCGCCCTCACTGTGTTTTTCTGTCATTTTTCTTTGAAACCTCCTTCAACACATTCTTCATGCATTACTTCCTCGTTGTCTGATCCACAACAAACCTTCACAATCACCCTTTGATTCATTATTTTCTCTAACTGCTGCCTCGCGTGAAGTCTTCCACTTACTTTATGCACTTTAAGTCCCCACCGTCAATCTGCCTCACTTGATCCGATGGTTATCGCATCACCTCCACACCTTAGGCGCTTTAAATCCCCGGCGTCGATCTACCTCACCTGATCTGATGGTTGTCGCTTCACCCAATTGCCAACTAGCTTGGCCGATCTCCACCACTGATCAGCCCCACCTAATCCAACGGCTATTGCGCAATCTCGTGCAGATTATTGCACGACTATTATCCGCCTGAGAGCACGAGAGAAAAGTGGTTTTCTCGTGCTATGTGTCGCGCAGTAAGGCTAATCGCATGAAATTTCAGAATTCCTCTTACAACCTTGAGGGTGCGCAAGAAACTACCTATCGCCTTAGAAAACTGATTTAGCTCAAGTTTCTTTGCTTACACCTTAGTATAGTTTTTATGCTCTTTACCTCTGCAACTTAGGTAGTAGCATTAGTTTAGTGTTTATTTATCAATTCTGTTAGCATAGCTATTTAGATGGTTAGTTAGGTTATGGTTTAGTTTATCATTACATGATGTTTTCTTCAATACTGCAGTAGAAGTAGCTCTCCCTTAGGATAGATTTTCTCTCCTTCCATCAAAGAGTTAAGCTTCTTCTGACCCTATAGAAGTCTGGCTTGGAACACCTGGGGTCTCTTTGCAGATGAGCAGTGACAACAGCCAGCACCTCCACTTTTAGTTGTGCATATAGCACTGTCACCTCCAAGTTTGTATGAACTCGGGGTTGATAAGTAAAGCTGGTAGCCCTGGGAGTTGCAACATTACTATTGCAATACCTAGGCTCATCACTTTTTGGCGCCATTGTCGGGGAGGTGTCTAAGTAGAAGTAATTACTGCTTTCTTCTATTTTCTAGTCTCCAACTTTCTTTTCTTCTACTTCTAGTCTTCAATTTTCTTCCATTAGTTCATTTCTACATAAGTAATCTAGTAGCTTCCTTTCTTTCATTTGCCATTAGCTACTTTCCTTTCCATTCTGTAAGAACTTTCTACCTTTAAAGAAAATCTTACAGAAACCAACCCAAAAACATTTCCTTTCATGCCTTGTAGGAATAGGGAAAATTTAGGGAAATTTTTGACAAATACCCCCACTGCATCCAACAGTCAACCTTCGCTCTTCTTCAGTGACTGTGAATTGGAAGAACCTTTAGGTGAGCAACCTTACATATTTGAAGAACCTACAAGGGAAGAATAAGAGGAAGAACTCATTCCTACTAAACCAATGGCTGGAAACCAAAATGACAGGGGAGATAGAGATAGAATTGAGAGTGCCTTCCCCATCAGAGAAACCAATGGGGACACTAAGATGAAGAATATAAAGCCCTCTGCTCTACCTCATTTACATGGCCCGACCAAAGAAGACCCTGAGACTTTCTTATTTGAGTTTGTTGTTATATGCCGAACCTATGACTATACAGATGATGAAAGAAAGTTAAAATTGTTTCCATCTACCCTCAAGGATGCAACATTGCACTAGTTCATGGGTGTACCTGGAGATAAAATCATAACTTGGGCTCAAATGCAACAGAATTTTAACAACAAATAAAGGGACTACTGTAGGTCAAAGGATACTAAAGAAGATATTTTCAGGATGACCATAGGCCAGGATGAATCCTTAGAAGACTATGAACAAATATTCTAGCTCAGTTACAAAAGGGCTAGGTGCACACTTGACCCTCAGTCACTAAAGTTGGTCCTGCTTAGAGGAGTAAGGGAAGATATTCTGGATACCTTACATATGATAGCAGGAGGAGATGTCTACCAATTACCCTATGAAGAAATTAAGATTGTCTTTAGCAACCATTCTAGGGAAGCCAAGAAAAAGGGTAGGGGTAGTCAACCTATGGCCAGTACATCATCCTCCAACTTATCCATCAAGGGTGAAATTGGAAATATACTAGGAGATTTCAACAGTGATATGCTGCAAACTCTTGCCTTGCAATTAGACACCATGAACATCAAAAGGAAGCAAGAGGAAGTAGAGAGAGCCTTAGCCATCTTTTGTCCTAAATGCACCAGGAGTCATCCTAAGATTGAATTTCCATTGAACTATATTAAGATTTGCTCATTCTGTGAAGAAAACCACTCCACAGACAAGTGCCCTTCTTTACCTCGACTCAAAGTTGTATATCAAGGAGCTGAAGGTGTCACTGAGCAGCGTTGCTACATTAACCAAAGGAAACCTCCTGGGCCTAGACCATACTAGCAAGGTATGCAAGGGTCATCCCATGCATATTACAACCCCAACGAAACCACAACTATACGTTCTTGGGGAACCCCTGCTCATCCTTCTTGGTATACACCCCCTCCTTGGTTCTATGCATCTCAGTATCAATCCTAGCCAGCCAGCCAATCATTTCAACCTTATGTTTAGCCACAACATTAGTGGAATACCCCACCCCAAGGGTGGAGGCCCCAATTCAACAATGTTCCAGCCCTATTGCCTCCACCACCTACCCAACCACAACTCCTACACTCTACTCCACCTAAGAAACCCCAGATGCCTACCCAACCAAATCTGATCCCAAACGATAGGTAGGCTCAACAAGCATACAGTGGAGAGACATCATACCCAGCTTATGTTGTAGAAATCCAGGAGATCAACCAAAGATCTGGGAGAATTCTCCCTGATAACCAACCTCCCTCTCCACATAGGGAGGTTGAGGAAGAGAAAGAGGAAAGAAACCTTAAAGTAAATCCAACCTTTCATGAGAGATTAGCCCAACCACTCCATCCTACCCCAGAAGAAACTGAAATTTTGGGAGAATTGAAAAATGTATGTGTAAAGATCCCCTTTCTCTAGGCAATCAAAGATGTTCCCATTTACAATAAGCTGATTAAGGAGAAGTGCTTCAAGCATACAAGAAGAAGAAAAAGGGATGCCCCTACCATTAATGTCCTTGGGTCATTGTCTAACTTAATGCTGGGGTAGGTAATATGTCCAAAATATTTGGACCCTGGAAGCCTTGTAGTAGATGTGCACATCAATGGCACCATTGTCCCACACACTCTGATTGATCTTGGGGTTGCCATTAATGTAATGATTAAGGACACCATGCTCAAGCTCAACCTCCAAGGGTCATTAAGGAAAACCACAACAGTTCTGCAACTTGCAAACCATTCCACAGTCACCCCTAAGGGAGTTATGGAGGATGTGATGTTCTCCATTGAATCCTGGGAGTACCCTGTAGATTTCCTAGTTCTCTAGCCTAAGGCTAAGCTTATTGTTTACCCCCTCATCCTTGGGAGGCCATGGTTGGCCACAACTGATGCTTACATTAGATGCAGAGTTGGGAATATGACCATCAAGAATGGGCATATGTCCAAAAAATTAGTCCTATACCCTCCTGCTCAACCTACCCTAGAGCATGATTTACCTTTATGGTTAGAGGATCAGGAAGAAGATGAAGTTTATTCTGCCCAACTTTATGCTTTAGAAGAAATCATAGGAGGAGGACATCAAGATGAGGATGACTTAATTGAACACCTGCTCCAAAGTCCAACTCCTAGTTCACTACCATTAGAAGAAGAAGTACGGGAAACCCGGAGATATCATCTAATTGAATTATGCTTGGCCAATTCCAACCCACTTCATGTCAAAACCATAGAATTTGGCCCTGAGAAAACTTTGAACATTAATCCATCTTTTTCTGCTTTAGAAGAGGAAAAGATATGCAACATGTTGAGAGAAAAACTAGAATCCTTCGCTTGGAGTTATGAGGAAATGAAGGGAGTACATCCCTCAGTGTGTACTCACCACATATACATCAAAGAAGGTTGCAAGCCAGTTAGGCAACCACAAAGGAGGATGAATACAACTCTTAAAGACATAGTCAAAGAAGAACTGCAAAAACTGCTAGATGCAGGATTCATTTACCCTATCTCAAACAGTGAGTAGGTCTCTCCTTTAGTGTTAGTTCCCAAGAAAAATGGTAAGTGGAGGATTTGTGTTGATTATAGGGAGTTGAACAAAGCCACAAAGAAGGATCATTTTCCCCTACCCTTCATTGACCATGTGCTAGATGGCCTGGGAGGGAGGATGTTCTTTTCTTTCCTAGATGGGTTCAGTGGGTAAAACCAAATCCAAATCTACCCAGAAGACTAGGATAAGACCACATTCACTTGTCCTTGGGGTACTTTTACCTATAGGGTCCTTCCTTTTGGCCTATACAATGCTCCTGCCACTTTCCAGAGAGCAGTCTTAAGTATTTTTTCTGAATTAGTACATGATGCAGTGGAAATATATATGGATGAATTTACACCTTATGGTTGTGATTTTCAAGAAGCCCTGACTAACCTAGGCAAAATATTACACAAATGCATTGAAATGAATCTGTCTCTCACTCCAGAAAAATGTGAATTCTTAATGACTGAAGGGACTGTGCTAGGTCATTTAATATCTCAACAAGGACTATAGGTGGACCCAAACAAAATAGCAATCATCTAAAGGGTCCCACCTCCACAAATGCAGAGAGATGTCAGGAGTTTCTTAGGGTTAGCTGGATACTACCGAAGGTTCATAAATGACTTCAGCAAGTTGGCCTCTCCTTTTCTTGGGTTTTTGGCCAAAGATTCTAAGTTTATATGGTCAAAGAGTTGTCAAGAGGCCTTAGACATTCTAAATGGTAAGTTAACCACTACACCAATCCTTAGAGGCCAAACTGGGCCCTCCCTTTTCATATTCATGGTGATGCCTCACATAAAGCCATAGGAGCAACCTTAGGTCAGGAAGAGGAGAAATTTCCCTATGCCATCTATTTTATCAGTAAGAACCTGCTAAACGCTGAGTTAAACTATGCTATGACTGAAAAGGAACTCTTGGATGTTGTGCATTCGTTAAACAAATTTAGGCATTACATTATAGGCTATCAAACATTTGTGCATACTGATCATGCTGCAATCATTGAATATTTAATGAACAATCTAGATGTAAATGCTAGAATTATAAGATGTTTTCTTTTATTACAGTAGTTTGATCTAACTATTGTTGATAAGCCTAGTAGGGAAAATGTTGTTGTTGACTTTCTATCCAAAATGAATCTGCCTACAGGTGAAGAAGGAATGGTGGATGACTAGTTACTAGATGAGCATTTGTTTTCTATTTCAATTATCTCCCCATGGTTTGCTAATATAGAAAACTATCTGGTATCGGCACAGTTCCCACCAAACTTGCCCTCCAATGAAAAGAGCAAGATAGTCAGAAAGAGCGCTCCCTTCACTTGGATTGGGGGCAATCTGTTCAAACTTGGCTTAAATCAAATCTTAAGAAGGTGTGTAAGGGAAGAGGAAGTCTTTGACATCCTTCTGACCTGTCATGATGGGCCTTGTGGAAGTCACTTTGCAGCAAAGCGGACAACATTCAAAGTGTTGCAAGCAGGGTATTATTGGCCTACTCTTCATCAGGATGTGAAAAAGTATATTAGTCAGTGTGATCAGTGCCAGAGGATGGGAAAGCCTACTCCAAGAGATGAAATGCCTGTACAACCTCAAGTGACTTTCGAGCCATTTGACAAGTGGGGCATGGACTTCATTGGGCCTATCAACCCTCATTCAAAGCAAAAACAACACATCATTGTGTGCACTGATTATTTAACTAAGTGGGCTGAAACCAAGACAATTAAGGCAGCAACAAAGAGAAGGTGGCTGAGTTCTTAAGGGAGAATATATTCTACAAATTTGGGTACCCTAGTTGAGAGCTAGTCACAGACCAAGGAAGCCAATTTACCTCCAGAATGATTGAAGAACTACTCAGCCATCACAAAATCAAGCATGGGACCTCCACTCCGTATCATCCACAATCTCATGGGCAAGTGGAGGTGACCAATAGGGCATTGGAGAACATCTTAACCAAGGTAGTGAGCAACAACAGGAAGGATTGGGCAGAGAGACTAGTTCAGGCCACCTGGGCCTATAATAGAACATGGAAGACCACCACTGGATTTACACCCTATGAGCTGGTCTATGGGAAAAAGGCTTTGATGTCTATTGAGTTTGAATATAACACATTGAGGATGGCAGCCCAACTAGATTTGGATCTCAGTCATGCACAACAATAAAGGTTGTTCCATTTGAATGGCTTGGATGAATTCAGAATGCAGGCCCTCCTACATGCAGAGATAGTTCAACTTCAGAGGAAGATATAGCATGAAAAAAATGTCGAGGAGAAGCAATTTCAAGAGGGAGACTGGGAATTGTTATATGATTCCACGTATAAAGACTTCAGGGGCAAGATAAGGACAAGATGGCTCAGACCTTATGTGGTGGAAGGATGCCATGACAATGGTTCAGTGCAAATCAGAACTATAGTTGAAGCCATTCCATTGCTAGTTAATGGACACCGATTGAAAATGTAAAAGAGGCCTTCATCAAAACAAGAGTTCGTTGACAATATTAATAAGACAGTGATGATGGTGGAGAAAGTTCTAGCTCCTCCCTCATCAAGTCACTGAAAAAGGAAAAAAGAATAAGGATTGATGTGAAAACCTCCATGAGGCGCCTGAGTCCCATCTTTGGGTTGAAAACCTCATGAGGCGGCCTAAGGATGAGAAAAATGAAAAGGATAAGAAGATTCCTGGGTGAAAACCTTCCTTGAGGAGCCCAGGGCAAGGGTGAAAAGCTCTTTGAGGCAGCCTAGTTGTCTTTATATATATATATTATATATATTTTTATATATATATATTTATTATATATATGTTGTTTATGGAAAAAATAATGTTTTTTGCAGGTGGGTGAGAAAGATAATCAAGAAGCAAAGAGAAGATCCAAGGGAACCCTAACTCACATATATTCATCTCCTCCACTCCTTACCATGCATCCCTCCATCAATTGCATTGTTTTTCACTTCATTGCTTCAATTCAGGGGAAGATTGTGTTTTCTATTGAATCACCTCATCCATTACCCTAATCCCTCTGTCCATTCATTACAACGTCCTCACAGCACCAGCTAGCAACATGATCAAGAAATTCTAAGGGAGGCACCAAACATTGCCAAGGATGATCAAGGAGCTCCACAGCAGCAACAACAGCATCAGATCCAATAGCTCCATAGCAGCAGCAACAACATCAGACCTCCAGTCACAAACACCTCCAAAAGCCAAGAAACCATCAGCAGACAGCAGAGGAGGAAGAAGAATGACCATGCAACAAATAGACAACGGAGCACCTCTAATCTTTGACAATTGTAGCATGGCATCAAGACCACAGGTAAGTATCCCACTCACTCACTCATATGCATCATTTGATCAAAAGTTTTAAAGGTTAAGAGGTAGTTGGTTTATAAATGAAAAGGTGGCAAAAAGGAAATTCTTTAATAAGTAAAAAGTGAATGCAATAGTCCATAGGTACAATATTTTTATGGCAACCATTTGAGAATGCTTAAAGAATTAAGACATGGGGTAGAAACACCAGTTCACCAAAGAATCAACATACCCTATTTCTTGATGCAATCACTCATAGACTCCAGCAACAAAGTAAAGGAAGGGAATTCCCAACAGTTGGCTCACCATAGGTTGATCAAGATCCTCATTAAGGATGCCCTCCAAACCCTCAGGATCCCTATAAAATGGTCAGTCTTCAGAGACTTACCAGTAGAAGACGACATCAAAACCCTCACCTATGACGGTAGTCCTTCTGTTAGTGAGGAGGAGGCAAAACAAGAAGAAGAAGATACAAAGCCAGATGGGGATGAGATGGATGAAGAAGAAACTAATATGGAGGAACATGATGAGGTAGAAGATGTTAGAGTCGGTCTAGTTATCCCTCCATCAGAGATCAAAGCTCTTTTTTGCATTTCATGTTTTAGGTGTCCCACCAGTTTTCATCAGTTGCATTTCGTTAGGCATGCCATAACTCTGATGGAGTGGTCTGTATCATTCATTCCCCTCGTGCATATCACTGCTGGTTTAGGATGAGTCATAAAGCTTCACAAGTCATTTTTTTTAAAGTTTTAGGTCTAGGTCTAGTGTTTGAGTTAATTTAGTCCTGAAAAGTCTTAGAAGACTAGCAGGCTAGAGGGATGCCTTTGATAACTCATCACTTCAATAATTGTCACCATTATACAGCTGAATAAGGAATTCTCTTCAAAACTCTGTTTTGAAGACAAGTCGCCACCTCATTTTTGTAAAAATTGTCAAAATTTTCAGTTCTTCAATTGTTCAAGTGCAGCCCTGGTCTCCTTTGCTGAAGCATATCAGAGCTATCTCTGCAAAAAAAATTATCAGA
>APFE030709259.1:0-12004 GCA_000404065.3 Pinus taeda
GGCCTGCCGACAATGGAAGCATTACATTTTGGGGAAGGAAACGGTCATCCACACAGACCACCGACCCCTGTAGTTCATACAGACCCAAGGGAAATTGCAAAATGATTGCCATCAGAAGTGGTGCACATACTTGAAACAGTTCCATTTGAATATCAAGTATAAGAAGGGTAGCACCAATAATGTTGCAGATTGCCTCAGTCGACCACCGATCATGGCGTTAACCACTGTGCTCAACTCTTGTGGGCACGAGACTTCTGATTGGCCAATTCTCTACAAAAGTGACCCAAAATTCGGCCACACCTACCAGACACTCTTGGAGGGTCAGCATGTTCTAGATTTTCACCTCCAGGATGCCCTGCTATGCCACCTGGGTCACCTTTGTGTTCCTTCAACTGAGTGTGCCAAGATGATTTTGGAAGCACACTACAGTCGGGCTGCTAGACATTTCGGGGTCGAGAAACTGGTAGTAGTATTGCAAAAGTATTTCTATTGGTTGAATCTTTGACATGATGTCGGGATATACATTAGATCATGCATTGCCTGTGCCATTGCCAAACCGACCATCAAGAAGCAAGGCCTCTATACCCTACTGCCTACCCCTAGCCAACCTTGGGAATCCATCTCCATGGATTACATGCCAGGCCTTCCTTCCATTAAGCATGGAAATGACTGTGTTTTTGTTGTCGTTGACAGGTTCTCGAAGATGGCCATTATGGTTGCCTGTAAGAAGAATATCACAACAGAAGGCATTGCTAAAATCTTCTTTGAATGAGTGTGGGTACACTTTGGGATCCCACAGTATATCATCTCAGATCGGGACAGTAGGTTCCTTACTACATTTTGGTCCATTCTCTGGTCGATGCTCGGCACCAAACTCACTAAGTCCATAGCCTTCCATCCTCAAACTGATGGCCAGACAGAGGTTGTCAACAGGATGATCATACACATTCTGTGCATGTACAACTCAAAGCATCCATGCACATGGAACGAGAGCCTCCCCTATGTTCAACACAGCTACAACTGTGCTCTCCACAACTCGACTGACCACAACCCATTGATGTGGCCATGCCATTTTCAACTACTCACACAGGTTCGGCTCATGTCCAATTTGAAAAAAATAAGGCAAACAACTTCATTGAGCACATCCAACATATTCGCTAGCAGGTCCATGAAATTCTGTAGAAATCAAATGCCAAGTACAAGTAGTGACATGATCAACATCGGGTGACACACAAGTTTTAGTGGGCGACAAAGTCTGGTTGCATTTGCAAAAGGAATGCCTCACTGGAGCCTATCGGAAACTCAGACCACTCCGATATGGTCCTTACACCATTACCAAGGCTATGGGAGACAATGCATTTGAGCTCAGCAGGCTTGCACCCAGTGTTCAATGTGGACAACCTTTAGCCATACTTTCCACCATTACTAGACACATTCGACATTGCAGAACAACTCACACCCACATATTTAAATCCAGATTGCAGGGAACAAGCTGCAGCTGATCGGATCATGGACACACAGATCAAGCACACTCACCAACAGAATATCCAATTGTATCGAGCTGTCAAAGCAGGCCAACTACTTCACCAGGGCAAGTGGCTCACCAGGGACCAAGTTCAACAAAAGTTTCCTCATCTCATGGAGGAACTCAACGTAATGGGGACCATTGCTTCCTAAATGGGGAGGAATGATCCAAGTGGATATTGGTGGCCACCTTCGAAATCCACTTGGACACCCACCATTGTTTCTTTCAGCTTTTCAGTTTCCTTAATTGTAGCGTAGTTTACTAGTTTTAGCAGTTTTTTGGGTCTTGAACTTCCAGAGCTGTTTTGAGGCCCTAACCGACATTTTTGGGAAAACTAGGAGCAACATGGGACCATAGATTGATGTTGCTCTTCCCAAATTTGTAGTTCTCAGATATATCTTTCTAACGAGATATTGTGCACGTCAAACTGAGATCGTATGCCAAAGTTACAACCCTGGGAAGTTGATGTACCAATTTACCCAAGCGGGGCCCACAATTTGGCGTTTCATCTTCTAGGGTTAGGTTTTGGAATGTTAAGGGTTTTCCATTGTTTCTCACAATAAATAGGCCTTTGAGCCTCATTGTAACATAGTTCAGAGGCATGTAGCCGCCACATCTCTTCTCAGAGATAAGCTATCATCGCCCTAGGATCATGTAGCATTTAGAAGAAGCAAAAGGTCTTAATGAGCATGAAACATGAATTCATTAAGCAAGAAAGAAAGTAACACATAATGATTTTTCCATCAAAAAAGAGCTTTATCCAAAGAATTTTGCTTATAAACTATAAGGAAAACCATTGAAGAATTGGTGAATGGAGAGAGAAGATGAATATCTTTCATATAAAGCTATAACAGAGAAAAATAACATCACAAACATACTGCACAAGAATTCCTAGATAATAGAGTTGCAAACTATGTCCTCTAATTTCTAGAAAATGTCCAAGTACAAGCTACAATAGTTCTCTCCTATGAAATCCAAACCATTCTATCACTGAGAAACTGATACATAAAGACCAAAACAACATCTCCCCACTCTCACGGGTCATCCATGACTCTAGGAACTATTCCTTGAGGTGTTCTAACCAAACCCTAATGTCTAGGGAAGTTAAAAACAACTTCTACAATTAACTTTGACTCCAACCTCTCTCATAAATGAGGTCAAATTTAAATCAAAACAACTTACAAAGACTAACCACCCATTATTTACATTTACTTTTACCCCTCACAATCACCTACTTCACCCTTTTAAACAACGAAGCAACTAAACACCCATTAAACAAATAAGCAACAAATTTGACATCTTGACATACCATAACATCTGGCATGCCTAATAATCCCTTGGAACTATGTAGCATGTGTTAGCATCCTCCAAATTTCTTGGCATGCTTTGGCACTCCCTAGCACTCCTTGACACTTAGAACACCTCGTGCTTGCTAGCTACCAGTCTTTGTTACACACTTATTCATTCATTTCCATGCATTTGAAACTATTGTTCCCTTGTGTTTCCCTGGAACTTGGCCATAATACTCCCTAGAATGTGTTGGCGCCACACCCTGGCGCTTGGAACTTCTTGGCATGCCTTAGCACTTGGAATTCCTTGGAATGCCTAAAATGCCTTGGAACTGTCTAGCATGTGTTGGTACTTCTTGGCATTCCCTGGAACACCTTGGCACTCCCTAGCTGTCATGCCCTCATAGATAGCCTTACTTTTTTTGCGAATTGGCAACCCAACCAAGTCATTGTGAAAACAATGTTGTGCCCAACCCAAATTCTCCCTTTGTCTGAAACTACCTTGTACTCAATTATCACAACCATAGGCTTGCCTCCTGAAAGTCTTATTCTAAACTTATCCTAACACACTTCGTCCTTGGGGCACCTGGAATTCGCTAACACTCCTTGGCACACAACACTCTTATTTGTTCATTTCTAAGCATTTTGACCTAGTTCTCCCTTGTGATGCCTTGGCACTGGCTAGTATACCTTTTCACTCCATCCTTATCACACCTAGAACTTGCTAAAAATCCATTTCCATGCATTTTAAATGAGTTCTCCCTTGTGTTTCCCTCGCACCTGGCCCTCACACTCTCTAGCATGCATGGATAAAATATTTACAATGTTTGCCCATATCCTACTATCTAGGGTTTAGTTTTTGACTAAATAAAAATGTGATAACTAAAGAGATAATCATGGGATATGATAGAAATATCCTCAAAATTCATTATCCAAATATATTTGAGGTCAACCATGCCAATTTGGAGGTCCACGAAGTCGAATTACAAAAACTTCTAGAACCTTGTCAGCAATTATGGCCTAGCGAAATTGTGAAAAATGGGTCTCAAAGTACCACTTGTAACTCCAAGGCAGTAACTGTTTTGTAAAAAATGAGAGAGGCTTTTGTTTTTGGGTATGTTATGAAAAAAACATCCTCCCGTTTTAAAAAATACTTTTCCATTTGTTCAGAATCCAAACTTGAAGTTGGTCGCACAGAAATGCAACAAATCCTCGCAGAAGCGCAGCAAATAGTTGACTTCAAATTTTCATGGCTTGAATGAAGTTTTGAGTGTTGCTGAAGACTTGTGAAGAAACTCCGAAATTTCCACTACACCGTATAGCCTTTAAACCATGAAAAAACATCATTTTAGCCTCTTCAAACTTGATTTCAAAACTGATTCTCCAGAAGCGCAGCAGAAAGAGTAGCAAGGAAGACAAACTCATATATCTTTAACCATAACACCTGTGAAAAAATGGAAAGAGGTTATTGTGCTTGGTTCCATGGTTAAATAAAACCTCCTTTGGTTTTCAAAAATTCATCTCCATTTGGTCATAAATATCTTTTGTAAATGACAATAAAAACATGGTAAAAAACACAACAACTCTCTTGTAGCAATTGTATTTTGGGAATATCTCCAAAAGATAAATCAAAATGGGCTGAAATTTTTACAGAAATTTAATATCATAAGAATTAACCTCCACAAAAAAATTCAGCCCAATTAGAGTCACAAATATCGAGAAAATCCCAAAATGGCTATAGATGATGATGGCTCATTTCTCGAAAGTTGTGTATCATTTTGAGCTAAAATTGAGTGGGTGTTTTCATTTCATCCCCATTCATCTCCTATAAAAATTTCATGGAAAACGGGTGTGAAGTTTACGATATATGCTGAGAACATGGTGATTAGGTAAAAGCACAATGTAAAAGAGTAGCAAGTTAGCGGAAGGGAATGAGAGGGAAGGGAAATAGGAAAAATTATGGGAAAAATATGGGGGATAGGTACGAGTGTTAGGAAAATACTAGAAGTGGAATTTCTCAAAAATATTGAGAAAAATGGGGAAAAAAGGCCAAAACACAGATCTAGGGTAAACACGCAACATATTTATAGGGTTTTTCTAAAATAAGGAAATGAAAGGATTTTGATGAGGGTAATGATGGAGAATGGCTAGTGAAGGATGATGAAGGAGGTATAAGCTTAAAATGAATTAGACCTTTTGACTCCTGAATGAAGATATGAATCTAAGGTTACTCATGTATAATTTAAACTTACCCAACTTAGCAAGTTATGAAGACAAGGTTCACATCCAACCGTGGTCGTAAAATTAAACAACTAAGGAACACATTTTACAACTTTACATGCCATAACGTCTGACACACCTAATAATTACTTCGCACTATGTAGCATGTGTTAGTATCCCCCATATTTCTTGGCATGCTTTGGCACTCCCTAGAACTCTCTGACACTTAGCACACCTCGTAATCACTAGATAACACTCTTTCTCACACTCTTATTCATTCATTTCCATGCATTTGAAACTATTGCTCCCTTGTTTTTCCTAGAACTTGGCCCTAACTCCCTAGCATGTGTTGGCGCCACATCTTGTCGCTTGGAACTTCTTGGAATGCCTTAGCACTTGGCATATCTTGGCATGCCGAAAATGCCTTGGAACTGTCTAGCATGTGTTAGTACTTCCTGGCATTCCCTAGAACACCTTGGCACTCCCTAGCTGTAATGCCCTCATAGATAGCCTTACTTGTTTTGCGACTTGGGAACCCAACTAAGTCATTAACAAAACAATGTTGTGCCCAAACCAAATTCTCTCTTTGTCTAAAAATACCTTGTACAAACCTTATCAAAACCATAGGCTTTCCTCCAGAAATTCCTATTCTGAACTTATCCTAACACACCTCATCCTTGGGGCACCTGGAATTCGCTAACACTTCGTGGCACACAATACTCTTATTTGTTCATTTCCAACCATTTTGACCTAGTTTTCCCTTGTGATGCCTTGGCACTGGCTAGTATACCTTTTCACTCCCTCCTTAGCACACCTAGAACTCACTGACAATTCATTTCCATGCATTTGAAATGAGTGCTCCCTTGTGTTTCCCTGACACTTTGCCCTCACACTCTCTAGCATGCATGGATAAAATATTTACAAAATTTCCCATATCCTCCTATCTAGGATTTGGTTTTTGAATAACTAAAAATGATGAAGAGATAATCATGGGATATGATAGAAAAATCCTCAAATTTCATTATCCAAATAGATTTGACGTCAACCATGCCAAGTTGGAGGTCCACCAAGTCAAATTTCAAAAAGTTCTAGAACCCTGACAACAATTATGGCCTAGAAAAATTGTGAAAAATTGGTCTCAAAGTGCCACCTGTAACTCCAAGTCAGTAACTGCTATGTCAAAAATGAGAGAGTATTTTGTTTTTGGGTATGCTACTAACAAAAACCTCCTCCCATTTTTAAAAATACTTTTCCATTTGTTCAGTATCCAAGCTTGAAGTTGGTCGCACAAAAATGCAACAAATCATGGTAGAAGCGTGGCAAATAGTTGACTTGAAATTTTGATGACTTGAATGAGGTTTTGAGTGTTGTTGAAGACCTGTGAAAATTTTTGGAGATTTCCATTACATCGTGGAGCCTTTAAAACATGCAAAAACATCATTTTAGCATCTTCAAACTTGATTCCAAAACTGATTGTCCAGAAGCGCAGAGAAACAAGTAGCAAGGAAGAAAAACTCATATCTGTTTAACCATAACACCTGTGCAAAAATTGAGAGAGGTTATTGTGCTTGGTTCCATGGTTAACAAAAACCTCCCTTGGGTTTCCAAAATTCATCTCCATTTGGTCATAAACATCTTTTGAAAATGATGCTAAAAACATAGTCAAAAGCGCAATAACTCTCCTGTAGCAATTGTATTTTGAGCATATCTCCCAAACGGTAAATCCAATTGGGCTGAAATTGTTACAGAAAGTTAATATCATCATTATTAACCTCCACAAAAAATTTCAGCCCAATTGTAGTCACAAATCACGAGAAAACCCCACAATGGTTGTAGATGATGATGCCTCATTTCTCGAAAACCATGCATCATTTTCAGCTGAAATTGAGTGGGTGTTTTCATTTCATCCCCATTCATCTCCTATAAACATTTCATGGAAAATGGATGTGAAGTTTAAGAGATAAGATGAGCACATGGTGACTAGGTAAAAGCACAGTGCAAAAGAGCAACAACTTAGGGGAAGGGAATGAGAGTGAAGGGAGGTAGGAAAAATTATGGGAAAAATATGGGGGATAGGTATGGGTGTTAGAAAAATACTAGAAGTGGAATTTCTCAAAAATAGTGAAAAAAAGGGGGAAGAAAGTAAAAACAAAGACATAGGGTAAAAGCACAACAGGTTTCTAGAGTTTTTGTAAAATAATGAAATTAAAGGATTTTGATGAGGGGAATGATGGAGAATGGCTAGTGAAAGATGATGAAGGAGGTATAATCTTAGAACGAAGGCTTTTGAATTCTAAGTGAAGCTATGAATATTGGGTTACTCATGTATAATTTTAACTTATCCAACTTAACAAGTTACGAAGATAAGGCTCACATCCAACCGTGGTCATAAAATTAAACAACTAAGCAACAAATTTTACATCTTGACATGCCATAACATCTGGCACGCCTAATATTCCCTTGGCACTTTGTAGCACGTTAGCATCCCCCATAATTCTTGGCATGCGTTGGCACTTCCTAGCACTCCCTAACACTTAGCACACCTCGTACTCGCTAGCTAACACTCTCTGTCACACTCTTATTCATTCATTTCCATGCATTTGAAACTACTTCTCTCTTGTGTTTCATTGGAACTTGGCCCTAACACTCCCTAGCATGTTTTGGGGCCACACCCTAGCATCTGGAACTTCTTGGCATGCCTAAAAGGCCTTGGAACTATTTATCATGTGTTAGTACTTCATGGCATTCCCTAGAACACATTGGCACTCCCTAGCTATCATGCCCTCATAGATAGCCTTACTTTATTTGCGACTTGGGAACCCAACCAAGTCATTAACAAAACAATGTTGTGCCCAACCTAAATTCTCCCTTTGTCTGAAACTACTTTGTACACACCTTATCACAACCATAGGCTTGCCTTGTGCAATTCCTATGCTGAAATTCTCCTAACACAGTTCATCCTTGGGGCACCTGGAATTCGCTGACACTCCTTGGCACACAACACTCTTATTTGTTCATTTCCAAGCATTTTGACCTAGTTCTCCCTTGTGATGCCTTGGAACTGGCTAGTATACCTTTTCACTTCCTCCTTAGCACACGTAGAACTCACTAACAATTCATTTCCATGCATTTGAAATGAGTGCTCCATTGTGTTTCCCTGGCACTTGGCCCTCACACTCCCTAGCATGCATGGATAACATATTTACAAAATATGTCCATATCCTACTATCTAGGGTTTGGTTTTTGACTAACTAAATATGTGATAACTGAAGAGATAATCATGGGATATGATAGAAAAATCCCTAAACTTCATTATCCAAATAGATTTGAGGTCAACATTCTAAGTTGGAGGTCCACCAAGTTGAATTCCAAAAAATTCTAGAACTCTGTCAACAATTATGGCCTAGCGAAATTGTGAAAATTGGGTCTCAAAGTGCCACTTGTAACTCCAAAACAGTAACTATTGTGCAAAAAATGAGAGAGACTTTTGGTTTTGGGTATGTTATGAACAAAAACCTCCTCCTGGTTTCAAAACTCCTTTCCCATTTGTTCAGAATCTAAACTTGAAAAGTTGGTTGCACAGAAATGCAACAAATCATGGCAGAAGCACAACAAATAGTTCAATTGAAATTTTGATGACTTGAATGAGGTTTTGAGTGCTTTTGAATACCTGTGAAAAAAATTGGAGATTTACACTACATCGTGGAGCCTTTAAACCATGCAAAAACATCATTTTACCCTCTTCAAACTTGATTCCAAAACTGATTGTCCAGAAGCGTAGCGAAAAGAGGAGCAAGGAAGAAAAACTCATATCTCTTTAACCATAAAATCTGTATAAAAACAGAAAGAGGTTATTGTGCTTGGTTCCATTTTTAAAAAACACCACCCTTGGTTTTCCAAAATTCATCTCCATTTGGTCATAAATATCTTTTGAAAATGATGATAAAAACATAGTCAAAAGCGCAACAACTCTCTTGTAGAAATTGTATTTTGAGTATTTCTCCCAAACGGTAAATCCAAATGGGCTGAAATTTTTATAGAACGTTAATATAATCATAGTTCACCACCAAAACAAATTGTAGCCCAATTGGAGTCACACATATCGATAAAATCCCAAAATGGTTGTAGATGATCATGCCTCATTTCTCGAAAACCATGCATCATTTTGAGCTAAAATTGCATGGGTGTTTTCACTTAATCCCCATTCATCTCCTATAAAACTTTCATGGAAAAGGGATGTGAGTTTTAAGAGATATGACGAGAACATGGTGAATAGGTAAAAGCGTAGTGCAAAAGCGCAGCAACTTAGGGGAAGGGAATGAGAGGGAAGGGAGGTAGGAAAAACTATGGGAAAAATATAGGGATAGGTATGGGTGTTAGGAAAACAATATAAGTGTAATTTCTCAAAAATAGTGAGAAAAACGGGGCAAGAAGGTCAAAACATAGAACTAGGGTAAAAGTGTAGCAGATTTCTAAGGTTTTTTGTAAAATAAGGAAATTAAAGGATTTTGATGAGGGGCATGATTGAGAATGGCCAGTGAAGGATGAAGTAGGTATAATCTTAAAACGAAGGCCTTTGACTCTTGAATGAAGCTATGAATCTTATATTACTTATATATAATTTCAACTTATCCAACTTAACAAGTTACGAAGACAAGGCTCACATCCAACCGTGGTCGTAAAATTAAACAACTAAGCAACAAATTATACATCTTGACATGCCATAACATCTGGCACGCCTAATAATCCCTTGGCACTATGTAGCATGTGTTAGCATCCCCCGCATTTCTTGGCATGCTTTGGCACTCCCTAACACTCCCTGACACTTAGCACACCTCGTACTAGATAGCTAACACTCTCTGTCACACTCTAATTCATTCACTTCCATGCATTTGAAACTACTGCACCCTTGTGTTTCCTTGGAACTTGGCCCTAACACTCCCTAGCATGTGTTGGCGCCACACCCTAGCGCCTGGAACTTCTTGGCATGCCTAAAATTCCTTGGAACTATCTAGCATGTGATAGTACATCCTGGCATTCCTTGGAACACATTGGCACTCCCTAGCTATCATGCCCTCATAGATAGCCTTACTTTTTTTGCGACTTGGGAACCCAACCAAGTCATTAACAAAACAATGTTGTGCCCAACCCAAATTCTCCCTTTGTCTGTAACTACTTTGTACACACCTTATCACAACCATAGGCTTGCCTCTTGCAAGTTCTATTCTGAACTTATCCTAACACACTTCATCCTTGGGGCAGCTGGAATTTGCTGACACTCTTTGGCACACAACACTCTTATTTGTTCATTTCCAAGCATTTTGACCTAGTTCTCCCTTGTGATGCCTCGGCACTGGCTAGTATACATTTTCACTCCCTCCTTAGCACACCTATAATTCGCTGAAAATTCATTTCCATGCATTTGAAATGAGTGCTCCGTTGTGTTTCCCTGGCACTTGGCCCTCACACTCCCTAGCATGCATGGATAAAATATTTACAAAATTTTCCCATATCCTACTATCTAGGGTTTATTTTTGACTAACTAGAAATGTGATAAATGAAGATATAATCATGGGATATGATATAAAAATCCTCAAAATTCATTATCCAAATAGATTTTAGGTCAACCATGCCAAGTTGGAGGTCCATCAAGTTGAATTTCAAAAAGTTCTAGAACCCTGTAAGCAATTATGGCCTAGCAAAATTGTGAAAAATGGGTCTCAAAGTGCCACCTGTAACTTCAAGATAGTAACTGCTGTGTCAAAAATGAGAGAGGATTTTGTCTTTGGGTATGTTATGAACAAAACCTCCTCTCATTTTCAAAAATACTTTCCCATTTGTTCAGAATCCAAGCTTGAATTTGGTCGCACAAAAGTGCAATAAATCATGGTAGAAGCGTGGCAAATAGTTGACTTGAATGAGGTTTTCAGTGTTGTTGAAGACCTGTGAAAATTTTTGGAGATTTCCACTACACCGTGGAGACTTTAAAACATGAAAAAACATCATTTTAGCCTCTTCAAACTTGATTCCAAAACTGATTGTCTAGAAGCGCAACGAAAAGAGCAACAAGGAAGAAAAACTCATATCTGTTTAACCATAACACTTGTGGAAAAAATGAAAGAGGTTATTGTGTTTAGTTCCATGGTTAACAAATAACTCCCTTGGTTTTCAAAAATTTATCTCCATTTGGTCATAAATATCTTTTGAAAATGATGATAAAACATAGTCAAAAGCGCAACAACTCTCATGTAGCAATTGTATTTTGAGCATATCTCCCAAACGGTAAATACAAATGGGATGAAATTTTAACATCCAGTTAATATCATCATAATTAACCTCCACAAAAAATTGCAGCCCAGTTGGAGTCACACATCTCGAGAAAATCCCAAAATGGATGTAGATGATGATGCCTCATTTCTCGAAAAGCGTGCATCATTTTGAATTGAAATTATGTGGGTGTTTTCATTTCATCCCCATTCATCTCCTGTAGGAATTTCATGGAAAATGGATGTGAGGTTTAAGAGATATGACGAGAACATGGTGACTAGGTAAAAGCGCAGTGCAAAAGAGCAGCAACTTAGGGGAAGGGAGGTATGAAAAATTATGGGGAAAATGTGGGCATAGGTATGGGTGTTAGGAAAATACTAGAAGTCGAATTTCTAAAAAATAGTGAGAAAAGGGGTGTTACACTGAAATTTGTCACCATGACTACCTACAGTTAATATGGCTCCATCAATAGTCATATTATCCTCCTTGTCAAGCCTCATACCTCTGCTCTTCATGTCAAACTTCAAAAAGAGAGAAAGTCACTTAAAACATGTTTATCTCTGGGTACGCAGGTTCTCTCTACCTTGCCTGCGTGTACGCATCCCAAACATATTGTGCCTGCGTACTTGTACGCTCTGTAAGCCAAAGGATGGGTGCGTACCCCTGTAAAGGTCAAAAGGCGCGAGTTTCATCTTTAAAAAGT
>APFE030709259.1:30607-63143 GCA_000404065.3 Pinus taeda
TAGAATAATGTATGTTTAGAGAAGGATTGCTCTTGTTTGTCTTGTTTGTCACTAGAGAGTCTTAGACTCCTAGGGAGGTTAGGTTTGTCTGCAAAAATAACTCTTTCCACATGACAAGGGGGGAAGAAGGTCAAAGCACAGACCTAGGGTAAAAGCGAAGTAGATTTCTAAGGTTTTTTTGTCGAAAAACTGCTCACATGATCTTCTATAGGAAGTCTGCAGGGGTTCTACAGGATGTTCCGAAAGAGGATTTTGGAGGGTTGATGGAGGAAAAAACATGGAATAGTGGAAATGGAGGTTGGATGAAGATGTGAAGGGGTCTAGGATCAAGTGAATGAAGCTAGGGAGTGATGAAGGTGGTTGGACTTGTTCAATGATGGCGAGAGCAATGTTGCACAAAAATGTAGAAATTAGGGAAAGGTGAGAAAATGTTGCGAATGAAGGGAAGGAATCTGAGTTAGGGGGTTGGATTAGGTTGTCTGATGGAGGAAGGGTAGGCAGGGAGGTATCATAGGTGTTCTACACACTATTTTCCAAAACTGATCAAACAAAGACTAGGGAAACCAAAGATCTAGCTATTTTGACCTAATTTGTCCTAAAAACCAGAAACATGATGAACATAAGTTTATTGGAAGAAAATCATGTAGGATAACTATGTAAACTAAGCAAGAACAAATCCTAAACATGCAAGTACAACTGGTATCAACTTTTCCAACTAAAAATCTAACACTAGCAATTGCATAGAAAGGCAAAAACAATGTTTTTGTGGCAACAAGTATGCCTTGGTCTCAGCTGATGGTCCCAAGGAGGGAGAGATGAGATCAATGATTGCTTGATGGCCTTTTTTGTGGATATTTTCTATTACCAAACTATCAAATCCACCTGAAGCATGAAAAACTATCTCAATCATCAAGAACAACCTAAGTAACAAAGCAAGATTTTAACCTAAAGAACAGAAATTATTTTATGAATGCAACAAAGACACATAAAAGTACAAAAAGGAGGTACTAGCACTTGGGTTGGGCCCAACCCAAAGGGCTAGAGCCTCCTACGAGAAGCTCAGAGCTAATGCAAAGTGAAACCGATCTCTGTTACTCAAAAAATAACCATGTCACAAAAATGTTTACAGCAAAAGCTTGAAAATGAGTTGAAAGGCAGAGCAGCATTAAAGTGTGAAAATACAACTGTTCAAGAGCTAAACTACCTAGGCTGGAAGCCTTCCTACTTATGCACCATGAGGACCTCCAACATCCCTCCTTAACTCAAGGGGCTTGGCTGCTCAAAACTGCAAGTAATCAGCCACTTCACAGAAGCTGCTCGGCTGCCCCTGGAAATCATCTTTGGTGGGCTGCTGAACTCCGAGATGATGGTGGAGAACTCAAGGTAGGGGCCATTTAGTGTAGGAGACACCCTTCCTACTAATCCTCAGCCTTGTTCCCTCGTATTTGGCTGTCAACTGGCTCATACATGCTTGACCTTGGTCCAAAAGATGTCCAAAAATCTGCAATAAGCACATATTAGACTTCATGGTCAAGTGACTATTCTCATTCATTCAATTAACATAAATATATTCAAACGCATGCATAAACTATGAAGAATTGTGGATTAATATAGAATAATAGGAAAAATGAGCCCAATAAGTTACTCATTTTTGGGGCTCATCATCACCCCCCTGCTAAATGGGTTGCTCATCCTCTGAGCAACCAATCCAACTCATCATCTTTGATTGCTTTGACTGCCTCTCTAACATCCCAGGCTTTCGAGGTGATGACCTCCTCTCGGTCATGAAACCCTACTTTTCTCTCTACTTCCTCCCACTGTCTGTGCTCCTCTTCTTCTTTGACCCCCTCCAGCAGTACTAAAAGCAAGGGAGGACTGTACTTTAGGCTGATCCAGTTGCCCTGCAGATTTTGTATTGACTGTTTATAGAGTGGTACTCTTGCCAAGGCTTCCCTCATCCTTGTTGGGGAGTGGTATTCTCTTATTTTCAAACTGTGGGACAATGTGTTCCATCTCCTTGTGCAAGCATGAATGCAGTTATCCCCCAATAGTATTTCTATGTCCTCAAAGTGAGCAATGGCTTGAGCTTTTCTTTCAGTGTAGTCTGGGAGAACCTGAGGGTTGTTGGCCAGGTGCTGATGGACATATATTAAAGCTGAGGGATCCTCTGGTTCTTCCCTAATCATGAGTGGCTCACTTAGCTCCCTGTTCATAATATTTAAAATCTCTACTGCCCTCTTTTCCTCATGATTTAACCAAGAGGCGATGTCCATAAGTTGCACATCTCCCAATGCAACATTGGGGTCCCACAGATTCATGTTTGGAAGGGCTAAGTTGTGTAAATAGAATTTTGATAACTTGGCCTTATCTTCTGTTGAGCTACTGTCACACAAAGCCATGAATTGATGGTAATTCTAAAATGGAATGGTGCCCCTTTGGGCCAAGGTGTTAATTTGAAATTGCAACCACTGATATTTAAGATATAAGGCATATGACTTAGTAGGTTGCCTACATTGTAAGGCTTCTACTGCCTAGCTGGCCATGCAGGCCAGTTGGGCTTCTTTATCTTGCACATGTTGCTTTAAAAATTGTATTTCCTCTGCTGCCTGTGACTCCTTTTCCTCTAGCAGTTTTGTTAGCGCCTCAACCTCAGCCTGCAGCTTGTTCTCTCTCTGTTGTTCATTAGATGTCTCCTTGTCTGCTGGAGGCCCTTCTTGCTGCTGTTGTTCTCCCAAAATGGAGGGCCTGTCTTCCTTATGACTTCCCTGTAGCTATAACTACTGTTTCAACAACTCATTCTCCTCCTGTAGTTTGGCCCTTTGACTGCTTTCCACGTGCCTCAGCATGGCCAATTCTTTTCTTGATTCCTTGAGTTGTTCTTCCAGGTGGCCGATTTCTGCCACACCCTTGGATTTGGTAATCCTCATCCAAGTGTGAGTCCTAATCCTTTCTTGTTCTAATGCAAAGAAGAGTGGCACATCAAACTTTTGGGGAATGATCTTCCCGGCTTCTAACAGGTTGTAGTATGAGCCCAAGCTAGGCTGAGGGCTTGGTTCCAGTATCTCCTTGGTTTTTTCTTCTCCCTATGATTGTTTGGCCGCCTTTTCCTCCAATTTATCGGTCTCCTTTAACTTAGCTAGAGTTTCTTGTAGAGATGTCTCAACTTCCTGTAGAGCTGTCTTTGAGTCCATCATCCTAATTCTCTCTCTCCAGGTGGAGTTTTTTGGGCTTCCTCGCTCATAGGTGATAGATATCTTTGAAGGGGACTCTTCTTTTGGTTTATTTGTTGTGTCCTCAATCACAATTGGCTCCTTTGACTATGGCCGGGGTCTGCCCACTTTGATCCTTGTGCTTGTACTTGCTTTAAATTACATGGAGGTTTGCCTCTTTCTATTCCCTTTTTATTTTGGAGGTGTGCTTAAGGTAGCAAGCACAGATGCTACCTCTCTTGCCAATATCTCAGGTGATTTCTCCTCTTGCTGTTCTTTTTCCTTGCTTCCTATAGAAATCTTTGTTTCATCTGTTTCTGTGTGTGTTGCTGAGATCTCAAGGTGTGTCTTTTCCTTTTGTTTTTGTGTGCCTGCTTTGGCTATGGTAGCCTTCATTTGGGCTTTTTTGGCCTTCTCTGTCCTACTCTGAATCCTCTTTTCCCTTGGTGTTTTTGCCGTTGTTTCTTCCTCTATTTTAGGCTCAGCAATCTGGCCCATTTCCCCTTTGTCTTTCTATTCTTTCTGTGCTTGAATGTCTTGTGTTTCTTCACCATTGGTTTTCTCAGCTTCTTTAGTGTGTTCTCCCTCCTCACTACTGGATGGGGTGATGTTTTCGACCAAAATTCTAATATTGTGATCCATGGACATGTTTCTGAAGATTTCCCAAGATATGGGAATAGTGTAGGTGTGAAAAGCATCTTCCACCAATAGTTTGATGAGCCCATGATGGGCCAACTGATCTGGGATCCCTTCATTTAACTTTGTACCACATTCAATTAGTGACTAAAGAAGGAAATCGGTGATGCTCAGTTTCTTGGCTGGAGGCAAGTCAATCCCTTGACTTAGTTCACACAACAACCTGAAATGATAATCATAGATGATGCTAAACCTCCCTTCACACGTGATGTACTTCATAATTTGGAAACTGACTTCACTCCAGAGAGGAGGCAAGCTAGTTCTTCTAACCCCATTTTTGTCTTCTACAAGATGCTCCTCGGGCAAAAAGAATGTTTTCTTAGCAACTTGGCCCAATGACCTCTCTTCTTTGCTCGAAGGGAGCCCCAATGGTAGACCAATAACTCAACTGATGAGCTCAGGGGTAAGTTCTAGGGTCGAACCCCTAAAACTAACTGTGGCATGTGTCTTTAATTGTGGTCTCAGGGACATTAAAAACTCTTCAGTTATCTCTTCATCATGACCCTGAATTTTGTCAAAGAAGGATATCCAATTTGCTCAGGTGAAGAGGTCCACCACCTCAGGATGTTCGTGCAGTTTGCTAGAGTCTGAGGGTTCTTTCCTTATGAATCCTCCTGGCATGGTGAGAGTGCTCTTTTTATGTTTTAATTAGGAAAGGAAATGCTTAGGCACCCAAACAGTCAATCTAAAATAGAGGATAGCTTAATTTGGTTTCCCCTGAACTCAAGAAGGAATTTCTCGTGTGTCCAATATCAACTAGCAACAATTCCCTTGTTTTAAGACTGCTGTCACCTAGAACTCGACTGTTTGCTTATGAAAGGAAGAATTTTATTTTTACAGGCAGAGCACAAGGATCAGGTTCTCTTCTCAGCACATAGACAGATATGCAAATCCAATTTTTTTTTTACACACATAGGCTGGCCTCCACGGCTGCATATATCTTCCCTACAGGAGAATTTAAAAAGAAAACATGGAGGAGATTTTTGATGTAGGAAAGCTGGGGAAACTCAGTGCAATATGCAGGGAAATGTTTTACTTCCTCTACACATGCAAACTTTTCCCCTGATTTTCTAATATGATGTCGTTCAATTCAACACCTTGCACAAAAACACCATGCATAGAGGAGTTTTTTCAAGCCTACCTCGTTTGGAGCTTCAAATTCAACGAAAATCCCAGGTTTTCCTGCTCCGTAAAGCTGTTCTGACTTTCCTGTAGAACCCTTCTTGTAGAAGGCCTCCGGTTCCTGTAGAATGAAAATATGCTTCTGAGCGAGCCCTATACGAGGGATATTTTTGAAAATAGGCAGAAAAACCAGTGGAGGACGATTGGTTAACAATTTTTGAAAGCAGTGGACGCGTACTCCAGTCGAGGACGTTGTGAGTGCAGAATGAACAGAAGGTGGTGCATGTTTCAGCCGAGAATCTTTTAACTGCAGCATGATTCGTGGTGAGGGGATGAATTGGCCGAACTAGATCATTGATCCAACGTCACAGCCATAATGCTTCTGTGTGTTTCTGACCGCCATCACCTCCCCTCTGCTGTTATCCGCCGCCACCACTACCAGCCTTGACGATTCCTCCCTGAATGGACATTCCCCACGTGCTGGCTGCACATCTCGTCGGCAATTTGGAATGTAACGGTGCTCGTTTGGATCCCATGAGGATATGTAACTGGTCGAGGGTGGCCAGTTGACTGGCCACCGATTTCACTCAATCCAAACTATTCCCATAGGCATGCAACTTTTAAAATATAATTTATGCAATTGACGAATGAGTTTAGGCACTTACTTGCGGGGTCACGACCACGTTATGCAGACTTCGGGTTTTGGAACCCATTCCTTCGTTTGTTGTTGCTTCATGCACGAGTTTTGGAACCCATTTTTCGTTTGTTGTTGCTGCATGCACATGTTTTGGAACCCATTCCTTCATTTGTTGTTACTACATGCACACTGTATGCTTGGCTTTGGTTGCTGCTGATATTCTTACGTTCAAGAAGAGCCCTTTGCATGTCTCTTTTGCCATTCTTGGCTGTCCCTATCTCCAGATTATTTCTTGCAGAGGGATCATCTGCTACAGGATTCCTGTAGGATGTCCTGTAGCTGCTTCTCCTCCTGGAATGAAAGCTATAATGAGCAGGGATATGCTGCTGATGAGGGTTTCGGTTGATGAGGAGTCCAGATGGAGATTGACAGGTATGGTGAGTGAGAAACTGCTGCTTGATCTGTCAATAAAATTTTTTTGTTGGCAGTATGAAGAAAACATGGTCTTTTTTTGTGTGTGACTGTGCAGGAACAAATAAAAGGATGAGTGCAACAGAGGTGTAAAGAGATGGAAGAGGGTGACATATGGCGATGGACAGACACAGGGATGTTTGCAGGCCTCATAGGCAGATTCCCAACCTTCGAATTCTCTTACGAGATCAATTCTGGCCTGTCTATAGGTTCTACAGGATCTTCCTGTAGAAGACACAAAACTTCCTGTAGAAGGTGAAATCTTAACCCAAATGAGATCAAATCTTAGGAAAGGGTAGTGGTCACGGAGGAATTGCTTATGAGGGATGCTTGCAGCCTGGTGCTGACCTCTGTCCTTGTTTTTTGTGATCCTCCTAGCCTACAATGTTCTCCCTACAACCTGGAATTATTCAATAGAGATTAGGTTTATTTTCTGTTTTTTTCTTTTTTCTTTTTTTCTTTTTCTTTTTTGAGAGAGAGACAACCGAGGTGCCTCCAGGAGGTTTTCACCCTCATTGTTTGCCCTGGGTGCCTCTAAGAGGTTTTCACCCAAGGATCTTTTTATTCTTTTTTCTAATTTTTCTCTTTTTTTTTTTTCTTTTTTCTTTTTTGTGATTCTCAAGGTGTGGGTGGAGTGGAGATAGGGTCTTGCTCCACTACCAACACTGATTTATCCAAAGTTTCAATGAACTCCTGCTTAGAAAGGGGATTCCTGTAGATTTTCAATCGATGCCCATTGATGAGCATGGGGACGGCTTCTTCATCAATGGTCCTGATAAGGGCTGAACCATTGTCGTTGCATTTCTCCATTGTATATGGTCCCAGCCACCTTGTCCTCAGCTTCCCTTTGAAATCCTTGTATCTCGAGTCATATAATAGCGCCCAATCTCCTGGCTGAAATTGCTTTTCGTTAAGGTTTCGGTCATGCCATAACTTTCTTTGGCGTTGGACCACCTCTGAGTGGAGGAGGGCCTGCATTCTTCGTTCATCTAATCCATTCATCTATAGTAATCTTTCCTGTTGTGCATGGCTGAGATCTAGGTCTAGCTGAGCTACCAACCTCAATGTGTTGTACTCAAATTCTATGGACAACAAAGCCTTCTTCCCTTATACCAACTCATAAGGTGTGAAACCTGTTGTAGTTTTCCAAGTGGTGTTGTAGGCTCAGGTGGCCTCAACCAAGCAATCTGCCCAATATTTTCTGCTGCTGCTCACCACTTTAGTCAAAATCTCTTCCAAAGCTCTGTTAGTGACTTCCACCTACCCATTTGCTTGTGGATGATAAGGGGTGGAAGTTCTGTGCTTAATCTTGTGATGAGCGAGCAGGTCTTCAATCAGGTTAGAGGTAAACTGACTTCCTTGATCCGTGACTAATTCTCTTGCGTAGCCAAACTTGTAGAAGATATTTTCCCTCAAAAACTCAGCCACTTTTTCTTCTATCATTGCCTTGATTGCCTTTGTTTCTGCCCACTTTGTCAGGTAGTCTGTGCACACAATGATGTAAGACTTTTGTTTTGAAGGAGGGTTGATAGGACCCAAAAAGTCCATGCCCCACTTCTCAAATGGCTCAAAATTCACTTAAGGTTGGAGGGGAATTTCATCCCTCGGAGTTGGTTTCCCCATCCTTTGACATTGGTCACACTGGCTGATGTATCTTCTAACATCTTGATGAAGAGTGGGCCAATAGTAGCTTTCCTGTAGAATTTTGAAGGCGGTCCTTTTTGCTGCAAAGTGGCCTCCACAGGGTCCATCATGATAGGTTAGGAGGATGTCAAAAACTTTCTCCTCCCTAACACAATGCCTCAAAATCTGATCTGGGCCAAGTTAAACAGGTTGCCCCCAATCCAAGTGAATGGGGAACTTTTCCTCACGATCTTGCTCTTCTCCTTTGAGGATAGGTGTGGAGGGAACTATGCTGAAACCAAGTAATTTTCTATATCAGAAAACCATGGAGAGAGTACTAAAATAGAAAACACGTGTTCATCTGGCATTTGATCATCCACCATCCCTTCTTCACCTACAAGCAAATCTAGTCTAGACAGAAAATCAGCAACAACATTTTCCTTACCTGGCTTGTCAACAATGGTCAAGTCAAATTGCTGCAATAAAAGTAACCATCTAATGATACGAGCATTTACATCAAGTTCATTCATCAAATACCTAATCACAACATGATCAATGTGTATGAATGTTTGATAACCAGTGATGTAGTGTCTGAACTTGTGTAGGGAATGGACTACAACTAGGAGATCTTTCTCGGTTACAGTATAGTTTAATTCTTCCTTGGACAGTTTTTTCTGACAAAATATATTGCATATGGTAGCTTCTCCTCAACTTGCCCTAAGGCTGCCCCTATGGCTTTGTTCGAGGCATTAGTGTGGATGTGGAAAGGTAGGGCCCAGTTTGGACCTCTCAAGATTGGGGCAATTACCAGCTTATCTTTCAACTCATCCAGAGCCTCTTGACAGTTGTCAACCCATATAAACTCAAAATATTTCCCCAAAAGACCAAACAATGGAGAGGCCAGCTTACTGAAATCTTTAATGATTCTTCTATAATATCCTCCCAAGCCTAGAAAACTCTGAACATCTCTTACCTTTGAGGAGGTGGAACCCTTTCGATGATAGCAATTTTGTTGGGATCCACCTGTAATCCTTGATGAGAAATTGTATGACCTAGCATGGCCCCTTCACTCATCAGAAATTCACATTTTTCAGGACTGAGGATAGGTTCATTTCAATACACTTGGTTAAAATTTTTCCCAGGTTAGTCAATGCTTCTTGGAAGTTGGACCATAAGGAGTAAAGTCATCCATATAGATTTCCATCGAATCATGAACCAGCTCAAAAAATATGCTCAATATTGCTCTCTAGAAAGTGGCAGGAGCGTTGCATAGCCCAAAGGGAAGGACCCGGTAGGCAAAGGTACCCCATGGACAAGTGAAGGTAGTCTTATCTTGGTCTTCCGGGCTCATTTGGATCTGATTATACCCGCTGAACCCATCTAGGAAAGAAAAGAACTTCTTCCCTGCCAGTCCATCTAACACTTGATCTATGGAAGGCAAAGGGAAATGGCCCTTCTTGGTGGCTTTGTTAAGTTCTCGATAATCTACACAGATTCTCCACTTCTCATTTTTCTTGGGCACAAGCACCAGAGGAGAAACCCACTCGCTGCTAGAGATGGGGTAGATGAATCCTGTATTCAACAACTTTTGCAATTATTCTTGGACAATGTCCTTAAGGGCTGGATTCATTCTCCTCAAAGGCTTCCTGACTGGTTTACAATCCTCTTTAATTTAAATGTGATGGGTACAAACCGAAGGGTGGACTCCTTTCATCTCCTTATAGCTCCAAGTGAAAGCATCCAAATGGCGGTTCAATAAGCTACACAACTCCTTCTCCTGAAAGGGAGATAGGGATGAGCTGATCTTCAAGGTTCTTTCAGGGCCAAATTCCACATTCTTAATTCTAGGAGAGGTTGGATCAACCACACAGAGGTCCACTAAAGCACTGGCTTGGGTACCTTCCACCAACTCCTCTAATGGCAGAACACTGGGAGGTGGATTTTGAATCAAATTCTCAATCAGGTCATCCTCGGTTTGAGGACCTCCCTTGGTGGCTTCCACTGTGCACACTGGTGCAGAGTAGACTTCATCCTCATCTCCCTCCTCCAACCAGAGAGGTAAGTCATGTTCTAGCAGAGGTTGGATAGGAGGATATAGGACTAGCTGTTTGGACATAGGCCCATTCTTGATGGTCATGCTCCCAGCTCGACAATTGATGTAAGCATCCGCAGTAGCTAACCAAGGCCTTCACAAAATGAGGGGGTATTTAGTGAGTTTTTCTTTTGGCTGAAGGACCAAGAAGTCCACAAGGTACTCCCAAGAATCAACAGAGACCATGACATCTTCCACAATCCCTTCGGGTGTCATGGTGGAGCGGTCTGCTAATTGCAGTACTGTCAAGGTATTTCTTAGGGAACTCTGAAGGTTAAGTTTGAGCATAGTGTCCCTGGTCATCACATTAATGGCAGCCCCTATATCAATCAGGTGTGGGGGATTATGGTGCCATTGGTGTGGACATCAACTACAGGACTCCCAGGGTCCAAATATTTTGGAAAGATTACTTGTCCCAACACTAGATCAGATAGTTGTCCTATGACATTGATAGTTGGGGATGCCTAGGTGCTTGAAACACTTCTCCTTGATCAATTTGTCGTAGATTGGTACATCTTTTATGGCATGGAGAAGTGGTATTTTTACATACAACTATTTAAGTTCTCCCAGAAGTTCAGTCTCCTTTGAGTTTGGTTGCGTGGTTGCCATTAGTCTCTCAGGCAAGGGTGGAATGGCTTTGGGTTCACTTTCCTGCTTCTCTTCTTCATCCTCCAGAGGAGGAGGTTGGTGATCTGGGAGGACCTTCCCAGATCATAGGTTGATCTCCTGAATCTCCACAACATAGGTAGGGCATGTTGTCTCTCCAGTATATACCTACTAGGCCTGTCTATTGTTGGGGTTTGGGTTTGGTTGAGCAGGCATTTGGTGTTGTCTTGGAGGAGTAGGAGGTAATGGCTGTGGTTGAGTAGGTGGTGGAGGAAAAATAGCGGGAGGAGAGTTGTATTGGGGCCTCCACCCCGGCTGAGGTTCATTCCACTGAGGTTGTGGCTGAACATGAGAATGAAACAAATGAGTAGCAGGTTGAGTATGGTATTGAGATGGATAAGACCAAGGAGGGGGTGTAGACCAGGAAGGATGAGTAGGGGTACCCAAGAAGGTAGGTGAGCAGATTGGTTGGGGTTGTAATAAGTTTTAGATGTCCCTTGCATCCCCTGCTGGTAAGGTCTAGATCCATGCGGCCTCCTTTGGTTGAGGAAGTAGAGTGGTTCAATGGCTCCTTCAACCCCTTGGTACATAGCTTTAAGTCCAGTAAGGTGGGGCACTGGTTTGTGGGGTGGTCTTCCTCACAAACGAAACATACCTCTACTGAGTGCAATGGACACTCGTTCTTAGGATGCTTCCTTGTACATCTGGGACAAAAGATGGCCAAAGCCCTCTCAGCTTCCTCTTTCTTCTGTTGGATTCAGAAAGTATCCAATTGCATGGAAATGGTCTGTCTCACCTCACTTTAAGGTCTTCCATCTGATTTGTAAACTCGTGTTTGGAGAAGGTGGCACTAGCTGGAAGTGGATTCCCCCTACCTCTTTCCTGGGCTGCCCTAGAATGGTTTCTAAACACAATCTTTATGTTATCATAAGGTAGTTGGTAGATGTCTCCTCCAGCTAGCAAATGGAGGGTATCTAGAAGGTCTTCAGGGACTCCTTGGAGCAGAACCAGCTTCAGATATTCGGTGTCAAGTGTGCACCTGGCCCTTTTATAACTAAGTTGGAACCTTTCTTCATAGTCTTCTAAAGATTCATCACTTCCCATGGTCATCTGAAAGATTTCTCCCTTCATTTCCTTTGACCTACAGTAGTCCTGGTATTTGTTATTAAAGGCTTGCTGCATTTGAGCCCAAGTTGTGATACTGTTTCCAAGTAACCCCATGAACCAACGTAGTGCTGCATCCTTGAGGGTAGAGGGAAAGAGTTTCAACTTTTGCTCATCTTCTGCATAGTCATAAGTTCGACAAAGGACAACAAACTAAAACAAGAAGTTATCAGGGTCTTCAGTGGTCAATCCATGGAAGTGAAGTAAGGATGAGGGACTTATGTTTTTCATTTTTGTGTCCTCATTAGTCTCTTGGATGGGAAAGGCACCTTCTATTCTCTCCTCATCTCCTATATTGTTTCTGTGTTCAACCATGGTCTCAAGAGGAATGTTCTCTTGCTCTTCTTCTATTACACAATCTTCGTATATCTCAGGAGGTTCACCTATAGGTTCTTCTGGATCACTTCCACTGAAGAAGAGAGAAGGGTGACTCAGTGATGTGTTGGGGGTGTTGGGTAAGAATTTTCCTGTATTGTCCCCGTTCCTATGAGGCATGAAATGAATTATTTTTGGTTGATTTTTGGTGTTTTTTTTTTCTGCTTTTACCTGCAAAACTGAAATAGATTGAATTGCAAATAACTAAAATCTATCTTACTGAAATGAAAATGCGGAATTGAAATGAAAGTAGGAAAGAACCAATCTATTTTGCGGAATTGAAATTGTGGAATTGAAATGCTAATCTACGCTTGCAGAATTGAAATTGCAGAATTGAAATGCTAATCTACGCTTGTAGAATTGAAATTGTGGAATTGAGATGCTAATTTATGAAAGCGGGAAATGTCTAATCTACTTTTGCAGAAATGAAATTGCGGAATGCAAATGAAACAATCTACTCTACGCTTGCTGAAATAAACTACTTAGCAGAAGGTTGCAGTAGAAAATAGAAGAAAAGTAGCAATCACAAATACTCTGACGCTTCCCCGGCAACGGTGACAAAAAGATGGTGGGCTCCAATATTGCAGCAATAATTCTGCAACTCTTGGGACTCCCTTCTTTACTTTTATCAACCCGGTAGTTCGTAACAAACTTGGAAGCGACGGTGCTGTATGCACAAGTACTAGCTCTTGCCGCAGGCTGTCACTTGATCAGTTGGCACAAGTCCACTAGGAGCTTAAGCCAACTTCTATGAGCTCTTAGAAGAATATTTTAACTGTGATGGATGAAAGCTAACTCAACAGAGGCTAATCTACTTGTAGAAAGAAGCGAAAAGATGAAAGGAAATGCAAACCCTAACAAACCTTAGTTTTATCGACTAACCCTAGTTGTGCAAGAAAATGGATGAAAACTGCAGAAATGGATGCCATTGACTCTAGGAAAGGTAAAGTGCATGTGACTAAGCTACTTCTAAAGTGAAATTTGAAAAGGAACATCTTTTTGTATTTTTGAGTAATCTTTCAGAGTTATTATGCATGTGCTTTAATTGTTTTTGACTATGTAGAGGTTGATTGACAAAAGGAAATGGGGTAGGCGCTTGCAGGAGGTTGGGAATGTGAGAAGAGGGCTTAAGGGGTCCCTAGCACCCTTCCAGAGAGTTTCACAGTGATCAGATCTCAAAAAAATGCTTACGTGATCTTCTACAAGAAGTCTATAGGGGTTCTACAAGATGTTCCGAAAGAGGATTTTGGAGGGTTGATGGAGGAAAAACGGTGGAAAAGTGGAAATTGAGGTTGGATGAGGATGTGAAGGGGTCTAGGACCAGGTGAATGAAGCTAGGGAGTGATGAAGGTGGTTGGATTTGTTTAAGGATGGTGAAAGTAATGTTGCATAAAAATGTAGAAATTAGGGCAAGGTGAGAAAATGTGGTGAATGAAGGGAAGGAATCTGAGCTAGGGGGTTGGAGCAGGTTGTTTGATGGAAGAAGGGTAGGCAGGGAGGTATCATAGGTTTTCTGCACACTATTTTCCAAAACTGATCAAACAAAGACTAGGGAAACCAAAGATCTAGTTATTTTGACCTAATTTGTCCTAAAAACTAGAAACATGATAAACGTAAGTTTATTGGCAGAAAATCATGCAAGATAACTATGGAAACTAAGTAAGAATAGATCCTAAACATGCAAGTACAACTGGTATCAACTTTTTCAACTAAAAATATAACATTAGCAATTGCATAGAAAGGCAAAAACAGTGTTTTTATGGCAGCAAGTATGCCTTGGTCTCAGCTGATGGTCCCAAGGAGGGAGAGATGAGATCAGGGATTGCTTGATGGCCTTTTTTTTGGATGTTTTCTATTACCAAACTATCAAATCAACCCAAAGCATGAAAAACTATCTCAATGATCAAGAACAACCTAAGTAACAAAGTAAGATTTTAACCTAAATAACAGAAATTATTCTATGAATGTAGCAAAGACACATAAAAGTACACAAAGGAGGTACTGGAACTTGGGTTGGGCCCAATCCCAAGGGCTAAAACCTCCTACGAGAAGCTCAGAGCTGATGCAAAGTGAAACTAATCTCCATTACTCAATAAATAACCATGTCACAAAAATGTTTACAGCAAAAGCTCGAAAATGAGTTGAAAGGCAGAGCAGCACTAAAGTGCGAAAATACAACTGTTCAAGAGCTAAAATACCAATGCTGGAAGCCTTTCTACTTATGCACCACGAGGACCTCCAACAGCCCTCCTTAACTCAAGGGGCTTGGCAGCTCAAAACTGCAAGTAATCAACCACTTCACAAAAGATGCTCGGCTGCCCTTGGAAATCATCTTTGGTGGGCTACTGAACTCCGAGCTGATGGTGGAGAACTTGAGGAAGGGGCCATTTAGTGCAAGTGACACCCTTCCTACTAATCCTCAGCCTTGTTCCCTCGCATTTGGCTGTCAACTTGCTCATAAATGCTTGACCTTGGTCCAAAAGATGTCCAAAAATCTGCAATAAGCATGTATTAGACTTCATGGTCAAGTGACTATTCTCATTCATTCAATTAACATAAATATATTAAAAAGCATGTGTAAACTATGAATAATTGTGGATTAATCGAGAATAATAGGCAAAATGAGCCCAATAAGTTACCCATTTTTGGGGTTCATCAATGATGATGCCTCATTTCTCGAAAACTGTGCATCATTTTGAGTTGAAATTGAGTGGGTGTTTTCATTTAATCCCCATTCATCTCGTGTAAAAATTTCATGGGAAACAGATGTGAGTTTTAAGATATATGACGAGAACATGGTGACTAGGTAAAATCGTAGTGCAAAAGAGAAACAACTTAGGTGAAGGGAATGAGAGGGAAGGGAGGTAGGAAAAATTATGGGAAAAACCTAGGGGATTGGTATGGGTGTTAGAAAAACAATAGAAGTGGAATTTCTCAAATATAGTGAGAAAAAGGGGGAAGAAAATCAAAACACAGACCTAGGGTAAAAGCACTGCATATTTCTAGGGTTTTTTTGTAAAATAAGGAAATGAAAGGATTTTAATGAGGGGAATGATGGAGAATGGCCAGTCAAGGATGATGAAAGAGGTATAATCTTAAAACGAAGGCCTTTGACACCTGAATGAAGCTATGAATCTTAGGTTACTCATTTATAATTTCAACTTATCCAACTTAACAAGTTATTAAGACAAGGCTCACATCCAACCGTGGTCGTAAAATTAAACAACTAAGCAACAAATTTTACATCTTGACATGCCATAACATCTAGCACGACTAATAATACCTTGGCACTTTGTGGCATGTGTTAGCATCCCATGCATTTCCTGGTATGATTTGGCACTCCCTAGCACTTAGCACACCTCGTACTCGCTATCTAACACTTTCTGTCACACTCTTATTCATTCATTTCCATGCATTTTAAACTACTGCTCCCTTTTGTTTCCCTAGAACTTGGCCCTAACACTCCCTAGCACGTTTTGGCACCACACTCTGGTGCCCGCGACTTCTTGGCATGCCTAAGATTCCTTGGAACTATCTAGGATGTGTTAGTACTTCCTGGCATTCCCTGGAACACCTTGGCACTCCCTAGCTATCATGATAGATAGCCTTACTTTTTTTGCAACTTGGGAACCCAACCAAGTCATTAACAAAACAATGTTGTGCCCAACCCAAATTCTCCCTTTGTCTAAAACTACTTTGTACAAACCTTATCACAATAATAGGCCTACCTCCTACAAGTTCTATTCTAAACTTATCCTAACACGCTTCGTCCTTGGGGCACTTGGAATTCGTTGACACTCGGCACACAACACTCTTATTTGTTCATTTCCAACCATTTTGACCTAGTTCTCCCTTGTGATGCCTTGGCACTGGCTAGTATACCTTTTCACTCCCTCCTTAGCACACCTAGAAATCGCTAACAATTCATCTCCATGCATTTAAACTGAGTGCTTCGTTGTGTTTCCCTGGCACTTAGCCCTCACACTCCCTAGCATGCATGGATAAAATATTTACAAAATTTGCCCATATCCTACTATCTAGGTTTTTGTTTTTGACTAACTAAATATGTGATTACTGAAGCGATAATCATGGGATATGATATAAAAATCCTCCAACTTCATTATCCAAATATATTTGTGGTCAGCCATGCCAATTTGGAGGTCCTCCAAGTCAAATTTCAAAAATTTCTAGAACCTTGTCAGCAGTTATGGCCTAGCAAAATTGTGAAAATGGGTCTCAAAGTGCCACCTTTAATTCTAAGAAAAGAAATGTTGTGTAAACAATGAGAGAGGCTTTTGTTTTTGGATATGTTATGAACAGAAACCTCCTCCTATTTTCAAAAATACTTTCCCATTTGTTCAGAATCCAAGCTTGAAGTTGGTCGCATAGAAATGCAACAAATCATGGCAGAAGCGCAACAAATAATTGAGTTGAAATTTTGATGACTTGAATTCGGTTTTGAGTGTTGCTGAAGACATGTGAAGAAATTTGGAGATTTCCACTACACATTTGAGCCTTTAAACCATGCCAAAACATCATTTTAGCCTCTTCAAACTTGATTCCAAAACTGTTTGTCTAGAAGCGCAACGAAAAGAGCAGCAAGGGAGAAAAACTCATATCTCCTTAACCATAACACCTGTGAAAAAATGGAAAGACATTATTGTGATTGGTTCCATGGTTAACAAACACCTCCATTGGTTTTCCAAAATTCATCTCCATTTCGTCATAAATATCTTTTGAAATTGATGATAAAAACATAGTTAAAAGCGCAACAACTCTCGTGTAGCAATTGTATTTTGAGCATATCTCTCAAACGGTGAATCAAAATGGGCTGAAATTTTTATAGAAAGTTAATATCATCATAATTCACCTCAAAAACAAATTTCAGCCCAATTGGAGTCACACATATCGAGAAAACCCAAAATGTTTGTAGATGACGATGCCTCATTTCTCAAAAACCGTGCATCATTTCGAGCTGAAATTGAGTGGGTGTTTTCATTTCATCTCCATTCATATCCTATAATAATTTTATGGAAAATGGATGTGAGTTTTAAGATATATTATGAGAACATGGTGACTAGGTAAAAACACAGTGCAAAAGCGCAACAACTTAGGGGAAGGGAATGAGAGGGAAGGGAGGTAGGAAATATTATGGGAAAAATCTAGGGGATAGGTATGGGTGTTAAGGGGATGAGAGGGAAGGGAGGTAGGAAATATTATGGGAAAAATCTAGGGGATAGGTATGGGTGTTAGGAAAACAATAGAAGTGGAATTTCTCAAAATAGTGAGAAAAAGGCGTGAAGAAGGTCAAAACATAGACCTAGGGTAAAAGTGCAACAAATTTCTAGGGTTTTTTGTAAAATAAGGAAATGAAAGGCTTTTGATGAGGGGAATGATGGAGAAAGGCCAATGAAGGAGGATGAAAGAGGTATAATCATAAAATGAAGGTCTTTGACTCCTGAATGAAACTATGAATCTTAGGTTACTCGAGTATAATTTCAACTTATCGAACTTAACAAGTTACGATGACAAGGCTCACACCAACTCTGGTCGTAAAATTAAACAACTAAGCAACAAATTTTACATCTTGACATGCCATAACATTTGGCACGACTAATAATCCCTTGGCACTTTGTAGCACATTTTAGCATCCCCCGCATTTCTTGGTATGCTTTGGCACTCCCTAGTACTCCCTAACAGTTAGTACACCTCGTACTCGCAAGCTAACACTCTCTGTCACACTCTTATTCCTTTATTTCCATGCATTTGAAACCACTGCTCCCTTGTGTTCCCTGGAACTTGGCCCTAACACACCCTAGCATGTGTTGGCACCACACCCTGGCACCTGGAACTGTCTAGCATTTGTTAGTACTTCCTGGCATTCCCTGGAACACCTTGGCAGTCCCTAGCTCTCATGCCGTCATGAATAGCCTTCCTTTTTTTGCGACTTTGGAACCCAACCAAGGAATTAACAAAATGATGTTGTGCCCAACCCAAATTCTCCCTTTTTCTAAAAATACTTTGTACACACCTTATCACAACAATAGGCTTGCCTCCTGCAAGTCCTATTCTGAACTTATCCATACACACTTCATCCTTGGGGCACTTGGAATTCGCTGACACTCTCGATTTGATGGTCCTGATCTGTCCGAGGCTAGGAGGGTATACACCTTCATTGAGGGCTTGCTTGAGCCTCACCACGACAGAGTTTGAGGATTCTCTGTCTTCGTGCCAAGTGATCATACAATCCAGTGTATCGGATATGTGCCCTCCTTTCCTTGACAGTAGTTATGGTAAAATAATCGATGACGACCACTTCTTTGTTGTTGATGTGCCAAACACTAATGTGGTGATTGGTGTCCAATTGTTGTATTCCCTTGGGAGAGTTACGATAGATTAGAGAAAACCTAAGATGGAGTTCATGGGGCCAGATGGAAAACTTGTGATTTTGAGAGGCATGCAATCTTATCTTCCTCAGACAGTTTCGGCCCACAAGATGGAGGAAGATCTTTGACATGGGGATATCACATGGGCAGTCAAGTTGAGGATCTCAAACGTTGGGGGACAGGCACAATCACCACCAATAGACATAGAGGCTCTTATCGACAGGTACACAGTGGTGTTTAGGGACATTTCATGAGGGCAACCACTAGATAGAGGGTTTGAGCGCACCTTTGAGATAGACCTGGCTATACAGGTAGTCATTGCTACTCGATACAGGCACCCCAAGGCCTATAAGGATGAGATAAAGAAGGTTATTCAGGAGCTGCTTGCTTTGGGTCACATCAAGCCTAGTTCTAGTCCTTTTTCTCCTTTCATAGTGCTGGTGAAGAAGAAGGATGGGACCCTCACGATGTGCATAGACTACAAATCCTTTAACAGGAAGACCCCCAAGAACTAGTACCCCATTCCCTACATTGATGAACTGATGGTTAAGCTTAAAGGAGTCAAGTACTTCTCTAAGATTGATATGTGTTCGAGGTACCACTAGATCAGAGTTCAGAATTAGGACATCCTAAAGACAAGATTATGATGCCACTATAGGCACTTTGAGTTTCTGGTCATGCCATTTCGGCTGACCAACGCTCCTGCCACATTTACGTCTTTCACAAACCACATCTTTCGAGGGCAGCCGAGGAGGTTCGTGCTAGTGTTTTTTAATGACATCCTGATCTATAGATGGACATGGGAGGAGAACCTCCAACACTTGGAGGAGGTAGTGCACATTCTGGAGGAGCAGCGGTTTTATGCCAAGCTCTCCAAACGTGAGTTCGGATTGACATAGATGCTTTATCTTGGGCATATCATTGCAGTAGATGCAGTCAAGGTTCATGAGGAGAAGATCCGGGCCATCCGAGATTGGCCAGTACCCTGAGACATGACTACATTGAGAGTCTTCTTGGGCATTTTCACTTACTACAGGAAGTTTGTCAAGGGGTTCTCACAGCTGGCAGCACCCTTGATCAAATTGACCAAGAAAGGGGCCTTCGCATGGACTGAGGGAGCACAGGCCGCTTTCGATCACCTCAAGGAGGTGATGAGAAATTTCCCTGTTTTATAACTCCCAGATTTTTCCCAACCATTCACAGTGGAGTGTGATGCATCAGGGATAGGAGTTGGAGCTGTATTGTCACAGGAGGGGCACACCATAACTTTCGAGAGTCGAAAGCTCCTATCGTATGAGGTGTCATATTCTATATATGATAAGGATATGCTGGCCATCATGCATGCATTGACCAAGTTCAGCTAGTACTTGGTGGGAAACCAATTCTGAGTGAATATTGATCACAGTAGTCTTCGACATTTCATGGGGTAGCAGGGCCTCAAGGACAGGCAACAAAGATGGGTCAGCAAGGTGTAGGCCTATGACTTCGATATTGATTATGTGCAGAGTAAGCACAATGTGGTGGCAAATCCTCCATCCTCGAGACTAACTGGGTTATATCTTTTAAGCATCTTCCAGGTTTGGAAGGCTCAAGTGTTGGTTGAGTAATCTAAGGACACGAAGGCCTGTGAAGTGCTAGAGGGGACACATGCAAATGAGCTTTACCGTGTGATGGATGAGGTCATCTATTACAAGGAGTGCATTTACTTAATGCCCAATATGCAGTTGAGGGAGTGGGTACTCCAGGCAGCTCACGATCCACCATTGTCCGGACACTAGGGGTTCTAGAAGATTTACATGGCTATTTGGGAGAGGTTCATGTGGAGAGGCCTCAAGGAGGACATGCTACAACACGTAAGGGAATGTGAGGCCTGCCAGTGGAACAAGGGGGAGATGACTTACTCTACAGGGCTATTAAAGACACTCCCATTACAAAGGGGAAATGGGAAAGTATCTCGATGGATTTCATCACAGGGCTCCCCACAGTACAGGGGAAGGATTGCATATATGTGTTGGTCGACAGGCTGACCAAATGTTCCCACTTCTTTGCCATCCCCACTAGGTTCACGTTTGCCCAGGTTGTCGAGTTGTTGTTACGGGAGGTTTTCAGACTACATGGACTCCCCAAGAACATTGTCAGTGACAGAGACAGTAGATTCATGGGTGGATTTTGGCAGGCACTTTTCAGGTTGGTTGGGATGGAGCTTACTCCTAGTACTAGTTTCCACCCTCAGACGGACAGCTAGATAGAGAGGGTCAAAAAGTGGTTGGAGGGTATTTGAGGAACTATGTGACAGGTCAAGAGAGGACGCGGATTTAGTGGTTTCACTTGGGCGAGTTCTGCTACAACAACACACACCACATGTCTATTGGTATGACTCCTTTCCGTGCTCTCTATGGTTATTATGCTCTAACTTTTGTTGATATTATTTTTAGAGACAACTAGGCCCCAAAGGCAAAATACTGGGTCCAAAAGAGCCAAGATATCCTCAAATCTCTCAAGGATAATCTAGTGACTGCCCAGAATCAACAAAAACCATATGTAGATCGACACAGGGTAGAGAGGCACTTTGAGGAGTGGGACCTAGTGTACCTCCGGTTGCAACCTTATAGATAGCCTACACTGAAACACAAGGGGGGCGAGAAGCTACAACCATGCTTCTATGGGTCCCACCAGGTGATTAGGCAGGTTGAGGAGGTGGCCTATGAGCTAGTGCTGCCTCTAGGGAGTAGGATGCATAACATATTTAATGTCTCATGCCCAAAGAAGGTGTTGGGACAGCAGGTGATTGCAACAACTGATCTACCCCCATTGGATGATGAGGGCCATTTGGTGTTGGAACTAGAGGCCATACTAGAAAGTAGGAAGAGAAGATTAAGGAGTAGAACCGACAGGGAGTTCTTGGTGCACTGGAAGTACTTGTCAGATGAAGTTGCCACCTGGGAGGGTGAGCACATACTAGAGCACCCAGCATTGAGGTTGCTTGAGGGCAAGAAACATTTGGGAGGGGAGGACTATCACGTTCCTTCTCAAATGAATTAGTCACGGGGTGCAACAACACAATCTTGGCATCATTTTTGGCTTAGGAGGACCCCACACGCAGAACTTAGGAACTATAGGCAATTCGATTGATTTCTAGCAACTAGTGGAATATGGGGGCCACCACATGCATAATTCGAACTTGGCCAAGGAATGCATTGGAGGGAATTTGAACTAGTGGAAGGAAGGGCTCACAAGAGGCTAAGGGGGTCCAAAGTGAGAAAAGAGGATGGAGCTCTCATTTTGCAGGATTCTGATTATTTGACAGATAAAGTTACTCTTGTACGCTATGCTACTTAGCGAGCTAACAATTGTTTAGCCACGAGTCTTTCGCAGGGAAGATTCAACCTCTACTTCAGGGGCAACCATTATAGGCACTTTGAGTTTCTGGTCATGCCATTTCTAGGGAAGTTAAAAACAACTTCTACAATTAACTTTGACTCCAACCTCTCTCATAAATGAGGTCAAATTTACATCAAATCAACTTACAAATACTAACCACCCATTATTTACATTTACTTTTACCCCTCACAATCACCTATTTCACCCTTTTAAACAAATAAGCAACTAAACACCCATTAAACAACTAAGCAACAAATTTGAGATCTTGACATACCATAACATATGGCATGCCTAATAATCCCTTGGCACTATGTAGCACGTGTTAGCATCCCCCACATTTCTTGGCATGCTTTGGCACTCCCTAGCAGTTCCTAACACTTAGAACACCTCGTACTTGCTAGCTAACATTCTCTGTCACCCACTTATTCATTCATTTCCATGCATTTAACTATTGTTCCCTTGTGTTTCCCTGGAAGTTGGCCATAATACTCACTAGCATGTGTTGGTGCCACACCCTGATGCCTGGAACTTCTTGGCATGCCTTAGCACTTGGCAACCCTTGGAATGCCTAAAATGCCTTGGAACTGTCTAGCATGTGTTAGTACTTCCTGGTATTCCTTGGAACACCTTGGAACTCCCTAGCTATCATGCCCTCATAGATAGCCTTACTTTTTTTGTGACTTGGGGACCTAACCAAGTCATTGACAAAACAATGTTGTGCCGAACCCAAATTTTCCCTTTTTTCTGAAACTACCTTGTACTCACATTATCACAACCATAGGCTTGCCTCCTGCAAGTCGTATTCTGAACTTATCCTAACACAGTTCATCCCTGGGGCACCTGGAATTCGCTAACACTCCTTGGCACACAACACTCTTATTTGCTCATTTCCAAGCATTTTGACCTAGTTCTCCCTTGTGATGTCTTGCCACTGGCTAGTATACCTTTTCACTCCCTCCTTAGCACACCTAGAACTTGCTAACAATTCATTTCCATGCATTTTAAATGAGTTCTCCCTTGTGTTTCCTTGGTACTTGGCCCTCACACTCTCTAGCATGCATGGATAAAATATTTACAAAATTTTCCCATATCCTACTATCTAGGGTTTGGTTTTTGACTAACTAAAAATGTGATAACTGAAGAGATAATCATGGGATATGATAGAAAAATCATCAAAATTCATTATCCAAATAGATTTGAGGTCAACCATGCCAATTTGGAGGTCCACCAAGTTGAATTTAAAAAATTTCTAGAACCTTGTAAGCAATTATGGCCTAGCGAAATTGTGAAAAATGGGTCTCAAAATACCACCTGTAACTCCAAGACAGTAACTGTTTTGTAAAAATTGAGAGAGGCTTTTGTTTTTGGGTATGTTATGAACAAAACCCCCTCCCGTTTTAAAAAATACTTTGTTATTTGTTCAAAATCCAAACTTGAAGTTGTTCGCACAAAAATGCAACAAATCCTCGCAGAAGCGCAACAAATAGTTGACCTAAAATTTTCATGACTTGAATGAAGTTTTGAGTGTTACTGAAGTCTCTTGAAGAAACTTGGAAATGTCCACTACACCGTGGAGCCTTTAAGCCATGAAAAAACATCATTTTAGCCTCTTCAAACTTGATTCCAAAACTGATTGTCCAGAAGCATGGCAAAAAGAGAAGCAAGGAAGACAAACTCATATATCTTTAACCATAACACCTGTACAAAAACAGAAAGAGGTTATTGTGCTTAGTTCCATGGTTAAATAAAACCTCCTTTGCTTTTCCAAAATTCATCTCCATTTGGTCATAAATATCTTTTGCAAATGATGATAAAAACATAGTAAAAAACGCAGCAACTCTCCTGTAGCAATTGTCTGTTGGGAATATCTCCCAAGTGGTAAATCAAAATGGGCTGAAATTTTTGCAGAAATTTAATATCATAAGAATTAACCTCTAAAAAAAAACTCAGCCAAATTAGAGTCACAAATCTCGAGAAAATCCAAAAATGGCTATAGATGATGATGGCTCATTTCTCGAAAATCGTGCATCATTTTCAGCTGAAATTAAGTGGGTGTTTTCATTTCCTCCCCATTCATATCCTGTAAAAATCTCATGGAAAACGGGTGTGAGGTTTACGAGTTATGATGAGAACATGGTGACTAGGTAAAAGCACAATGCAAAAGAGTAGCAACTTAGGGGAAGGGAATGAGAGGGAAGGGAAATAGGAAAAAATATGGGAAAAATATGGGAGATAAGTATGGGTGTTAGAAAAATACTAGAAGTGGAATTTCTCAAAAATATTGAGAAAAATGGGGAAAAAGGGTGAAAACACAGACCTAGGGTAAACGCGCAACATATTTCTAGGGTTTTTCTAAAATAAGGAAATCAAAGGATTTTGATGAGGAGAATGATGGAGACTGGCTAGTGAAGGATGATGAAGGAGGCATAAGCTTAAAATGAATTAGGCATTTTACTCTTGAATGAAGATATGAATCTTAGGTTACTCATGTGACATGTATAATTTCAACTTACCCAACTTAACAAGTTATGAAGATAAGGCTCACATCTAACCGTGGTCATAAAATTAAACAACTAAGGAACAAGTTTTACATATTTACATGCCATAACATCTGGCACACCTAATAATCACTTCGCACTATGTAGCACGTGTTAGCATCCCCCGCATTTCTTGGCATGCTTTGGCACTCGCTGACACTTAGAACACCTCGTACTCGCTAGATAACACTCTTTCTCACACTCTTATTCATTCATTTCCATGCATTTGAAACTACTTCTCCCTTATGTTTCCCTGGAACTTGGCCTTAACTCCCTAGCATGTGTTGGTGCCACACCCTGGCGCTTGGAACTTCTTGGAATGCCTTAGCACTTGGCATGTCTTGGTATGCCTAAAATGCCTTGGAACTGTCTAGCATGTGTTAGTACTTCCTGGAATTCCCTGGAACACCTTGGCACGCCATAGCTGTCATGCCCTCATAGATAGCCTTACTTGTTTTGCGACTTGGGAACCCAACAAAGTCATTAACAAAACAATGTTGTGCCCAACCCAAATTCTCCGTTTGTCTGAAACTACTTTGTACACACCTTGTCACAACCATAGGCTTGTCTCCTACAAGTCTTATTCAACTTATTCTAACACACCTCTTCCTTGGGGCACCTGGAATTCACTAACATTCCTTGGCACACAACACTCTTATTTGTTCATTTCCAACCATTTTGACCTAGTTATCCCTTGTGATGCCTTGGCACTGGTTAGTATACCTTTTCACTCTCTCCTTAGTACACCTAGAACTCACTGACAATTCATTTCCATGCATTTGAAATGAGTGCTCCCTTGTGTTTTCCTGGCACTTAGCTCTCACACTCTCTAGCATGCATGGATAAAATATTTACAAAATTTGCCCATATCCTACTATCTAGGATTTGCTTTTTGACTAACTAAAAATGTGATAACTGAAGAGATAATCATGGGATATGATAGAAAAATCCTCAAACTTCATTATCCGAATATATTTGAGGTCAGCCATGCCATGTTGGAGGTCCACAAAGTCGAATTTCAAAAAGTTCTAGAACCCTCACAACAATTATGGCCTAGTGAAATTGTGAAAAATTGGTCTCAAAGTGAGACCTGTAACTCCAAGTCAGTAACTGCTCTGTCAAAAATGAGAGAGGCTTTGTTTTTGGGTATGTTATGAACAAAAACCTCCTCCCATTTTAAAAAATACTTTCCCATTTGTTCAGAATCCAAGCTTGAAGTTGATCACACAGAAATGCAACAAATCATGGCAGAAGCGTGGCAAATAATTGAATTGAAATTTTTATGACTTGAATGAGGTTTTGAGTGTTGTTGAAGACCTGTGAAAAAATTTGGAGATTTCCACTACATCATGGAGCCTATAAAACATGCAAAAACATCATTTACCATCTTCAAACTTGATTCCAAAACTTATTGTCCAGAAGCGCAGAGAAAAAAGTAGCAAGGAAGAAAAACTCATATCTGTTCAACCATAACACCTGTACAAAAAATGAACGACATTATTGTGCTTGGTTCCATGTTTAACAAAAACCTCCCTTGGTTTTCCAAAATTCATATCCATTTGGTCATAAATATCTTTTGAAAATGATGATAAAAACATAGTCAAAAGCACAATAACTCTCCTGTAGCAATTGTATTTTGAGCATATCTCCAAAACGGTAAATCCAACTGAGCTGAAATTTTTACAGAAAGTTAATATCAGCATAATTCACCTCCAAAAAAAATTACAACCCAATTGTAGTCACAAATCTCGAGAAAATCCCACAATGGCTGTAGATGATGATGCCTCATTTCTCGAAAACCGTGCATCATCTTGAGCGGAAATTGAGTGGGTGTTTTCATTTCATCCCCATTCATCTCCTATAAAAATTTCATGGAAAATGGATGTGAATTTTAAGATATATGATGAGCACATGGTGACTAGGTAAAAACACAGTGCAAAAGAGCAACAACTTAGGGGAAGTGAACGAGAGCGAAGGGAGGTAGGAAAAATTATGGGAAAAATATGGGGGATAGGTATGGGTGTTAGAAAAATACTAGAAGTGGAATTTCTCAAAAATAGTGAAAAAAAGGGGGAAGAAAGTCAAAACACAAACATAGGGTAAAAGCACAACAGATTTCTAGGGTTTTTGGAAAATAAGGAAATGAAAGAATTTTGATGAGGGGAATGATGGAGAATTGTCAGTGAAAGATGATGAAGGAGGTATAATCTTAAAACGAAGGCTTTTGACTCCTAAATGAAGCTATGAAATTTAGGTTACTCATGTATAATTTCAACTTATCCAACTTAATTAGTTATAAAGACAAGGCTTACATCCAACCGTGGTCGTAAAATTAAACAACTAAGCAAGGAATTTTACATCTTGACATGCCATAACATCTGGCATGCCTAATAATCCCTAGGCACTTTGTATCACTTGTTAGCATCCACTACATTTATTGGTATGCTTTGGCACTCCCTAGCACTCCCTAACACTTAGCACACCTCGTACTCGCTAGCTAACACTCTCTATCACACTCTTATTCCTTTATTTCCATGCATTTGAAACTACTGCTCCCTTGTGTTTCCCTGGAAATTGGCTCTAACACTCCCTAGCATGTGTTGGCACCACAACTTGGCACCTGGAACTTCTTGGATGCCTAATATGCCTTAGAACTATCTAGCATGTGTTAGTACTTCCTGGCATTCCCTGGAACACCTTGGTAGTCCCTAGCTGTCATGCCCTCATAGATAGCCTTGATTTTTTGCAACTTTGGAACCCAACCAAGTCATTAACAAAACAATGTTGTGCCCAACCCAAATTCTCCCTTTGTCCAAAACTACTTGGTACACACCTTATCACAACAATAGGCTTGCCTCCTGCAAGTGCTATTTTGAACTTATCCTAACACACTTCGTCCTTGGGGCACTTAGAATTCGCTGAGACTCCCGATTTGATGGTCCCGATCTGTCCGAGGTTAGGAGGGTATACACCTTTATTGAGGGTTTGCTTGAGCCTCACCATGACAGAGTTTGAGGATTCTCCGTCCTAGTTCCAAGTGATCATACCATCCAATGTATCGGATATGTGCCCTCCTTGACAATAGTTATGGTAAAGTACTCGATTACAACCACTTCTTTGTGGTCAATGTGCCAAACACTAACATGGTGATTGGTGTCCAATTTTTGTATTCCCTTGGGAGAGTTACGACAGATTAGAGGAAACCTAAGATGGAGTTCGTGGGGCCAGATGGAAAACTGGTGATTTTGAGAGGCATGCAGTCTTATCTGCCTCAGACAATTTTGGCCCACAAGATGGAGGAATATCTTCAACATGGGGACATCATATGGGTAGTCAAGTTGAGGATCTCAAATGCTGGGGGAGAGGCATAGTCCCCACCAATAGACATACAGGCTCTTCTCGAGAGGTACATAGTGGTGTTTGGGGACATTCCACGAGGGCAACCACCAGATAGAGGGTTTGAGCACACCATTGAGCTAGACCCGGATATACAAGCAGTCATCACTACTCGATACAAGAACCCCAAAGCCTATAGGGACGAGATAGATAAGGTTATTCAGGAGCTGCTTGCTTTGGGTCATATCAGGCCTAGTTCCAGTCCTTTTGCTTCTTTCGTAGTGCTGGTGAAGAAGAAGGATGGGACCCTCAAGATGTGCATAGACTATAAAGTCTTTAACAAGAAGACCCTCAAGAACCAGTACCCCATTCCCCACAATGATGAGCTGATGGTTAAGCTTAAAGGATCCAAGTGCTTCTCTGAGATCGATCTACGTTCAGGGTACCACTAGATCAGAGTTCATAATCAGGACATCCCAAAGACAGGATTACGGTGCCACTATAGGCACTTTGAGTTTCTAGTCATGCCATTTCTGTTGACCAATGCTCCCGCCACATTTTCATCTTGCATGAACCACATCTTTCGGGGGTAGCCGAGGAGGTTCGCGCTAGCGTTTTTTTATGACATCCTGATCTATAGATGGACATGGGAGGAGAACCTCCAACACTTGGAGGAGGTACTGCACATTCTGGAGGAGCAACAATTTTATGCCAAGCTCTCCAAACGCGAGTTCATATTGACATAGATGCTTTATCTCAAGCATATCATTAGAGTAGACACAGTGAAGGTTCATGAGGAGAAGATACAGGCCATCCGGGATTGGCCAGTACCCTGAGACGTGACTATGTTGAGAGGCTTCTTGGGCATTTTCACTTACTACGTGAAGTTTTTCAAGGGGTTCTCACAGCTGGCAACACCCTTGAATGACTTGACCAAGAAAGGGGCCTTTGCATGAACTGAGGGAGTACAGGCTGCTTTCGATAACCTCAAGGAGGTGATGAGCAGTTTCCCTATTTTGGAACTCCCAGATTTTTCCCAGCCATTCATAGTGGAGTGTGATGCATCAGGGCTAGGAGTTGGAGTTGTATTGTCACAGGAGAGGCACCCCATAACTTTCAAGAGTCGAAATCTCCTACTGCATGAGCTGTCATATTCTATATATGACAAGGATATTCTGGCCATCATGCATGCATTGGCCAAGTTCTGCCAGTACTTGGTGGGAAACCGATTCAGAGTGAAGACTGATCACAGCAGTCTCTGACATTTCATGGGGCAACAGGGCCTCAAGGACAGGCAACAGAGATGGGTCAGCAAGGTATAGGCCAGCGACTTCGATATTGGGTATGTGCTGAGCAAGCACAATGTGGTGGCCAATCATCTATCCTCGAGACTAGCTGGGTTATATCTTATGATCATCTTCTAGGATTGGAAGGCTCAATTGTTGGTTGATTACTCCAAGGACATGAAGGCTTGCGAGGTGCTAGAGGGGACACATGCAAATGAGCGTTATTGTGTGATGGATGAGGTCATCTATTACAAGGGGTGCATTTACTTAGTGCCCAACATGCAGTTGAGGGAGAGGGTACTCCAGGAAGCTCTCGATTCATCATTGTCTGGATACCAGGGGTTCTAGAAGACTTACATGGCTGTTTGGAAGAGGTTCATGTGGAGAGGCCTCAAGGAGGACATGCTGCAGCATGTAAGGGAATGTGAGGCCTGCCAACAGAACAAGGGGGAGCTAACTTACCCTACAGGGCTATTGCAGCCACTCCCATTACAGAGGGGAAATGAGAAAGTATCTCGATGGATTTCATCACAGGGCTCCCCATAGTACATGGGAAGGATTGCATATATGTGTTAGTCGACAGGCTGACCAAATGTTCCCACTTCTTTGCCATCCCCACTAGATTAACAGTTGCCCAGGTTTTCAAGTTGTTCTTTCGGGAGGTTTTCAGACTACATGGACTCCCCAAGAACATTGTTAATGACAGAGAGAGTAGATTCAAGGGTGGATTTTGGCAAACACTTTTCAGGTTGGTTGGGACGGAGCTTACTCCTAGCACTAGTTACCATCCTAAGACGGACGACTAGATAGAGAGGGTCAAAAAGTGGTTGGAGGGGTACCTGAGGAACTATGTGACAAGTCAAGAGAGGATGTGGATTCATTGGTTTCACTTGGGCAAGTTCTGCTACAACACCGCACACCACATGTCTATTGGTAAAACTCCTTTTCGTGCTCTCTATGGTTATGATACTCTAACTTTTGTTGATGTTATTTTTAGAGACAACCAGGCCCTAAAGGCCAAATTATGGGTCCAAAAGAGCCAAGATATCCTCAAAGCTCTCAAGGATAATCTAGTGATTACCCAAAATCAGCAAAAACTATATGCAGATCAACACAAGGTAGAGAGGCACTTTGAGGAGAGGGAGCTAAGGTACCTCTGGTTGCAACCTTACAGATAGTCTACGTTGAAACAAAAGGGGGGTGAGAAGCTACAACCACGCTTCTATGGGCCCTACCAGGTGACCAAGTAGGTTGGGGAGGTGGCCTATGAGCTAACGCTGCCTCCAGGGAGCAGGATGCATAACATATTTCATGTCTCATGCCTGAAGAAGGTGTAGGGAGAGCAGGTGATTGCAACAACTGATCTACCCCCATTGGATGATGAGGGCCATTTAGCACTGGAACTAGAGGCCATACTGGAAAGCAGGGAGAGAAGACTGAGGAGCAGAACCATCAAGGAGTTCTTGGTGCACTGGAAGTACTTGTCGGATGAAGTTGCCACCTGGGAGGGTGAGCACATACTAGAGCACCCGACTTTGTGGTTGGTTGAGGGAAGCAAACATTTGGGAGGGGAGGACTATCATGTTCCTTCCCAAATGAGTTAGTCACAGGGTGCAGCAACACAATTTTGGCATCATTTTTGTCTTAAGAGGACCACACACGCAGAACTTAGGAACTATAGGCAATTCGATTTATTTCTGGTAGCTAGTGGAATATGAGGGCCACCACATGCATATTCAAACTTGGCCAAGGAATGCGTTGGAGGGAATTTGAACTAGTGGAAGGAAGGGCTCATAAGAGGTTAAGGGGGTCCAAAGTGAGAAAATAGGATGGAGCTCTCATTTTGCAAGATTCTGATTATTTTACAAATAAAGTTACTCTTGTATGCTCTGCTGCTTAGCGAGCTAACAATTGTTTAGCCATGAGTCTTTCGCAGGGAAGATTCAACCTCTACTTTGGGGGTAGACATTATAGGCACTTTGAGTTTCTGGTCATGCCATTTCTAGGGAAGTTAAAACAACTTCTACAATTAACTTTGACTCCAACCTCTCTCACAAATGAGGTCAAATTTACATCAAATCAACATACAAAGACTAACCACCCATTATTTACATTTACTTTTACCCCTCACACTCAACTACTTCACCCTTTTAAACAACTAAGCAACAAATTTGACATCTTGACATACCATAACATCTAGCATGCCTAATAATCCCTTGGAACTATGTAGCATGTGTTAGCATCCCCCACGTTTCTTGGCATGCTTTGGCACCCCCTAGTAGTCCCTGACACTTAGAAAACCTCGTACTTTCTAGCTAACATTCTATATCACACACTTATGCATTCATTTCCATGAATTTGAAACTACTGTTCCCTTGTGTTTCCCTGGAACTTGGCCATAATACTCCCTAACATGTGTTGGCGCCACCTCTAGCGCTTGGAAATTCTTGGCATGCCTTAGCACTTGGAATCCCTTGGAATGCCTAAAATTCCTTGGAACTATCTAGCATGTGTTAGTACTTCCTGGCATTCCCTGGAACACCTTGGCACTCCCTAGCTATCATGCCCTCATAGATAGCCTTACTTTTTTTGTGACTTGGGAACCCAATCAAGTCATTGACAAAACAATGCTGTGCCCAACCCAAATTCTCCCTTTGTCTGAAACCACCTTGTACTCACATTATCACAACCATAGGCTTGCCTCCTGCAAGTCCTATTTTGAACGTATCCTAACACACTTCATCCTTGGGGCACTTGGAATTCGCTAAAACTCCTTAGCAGACAACACTCTTATTTGTTCATTTCCAAACATTTTGACCCAGTTCTCCCTTGTAATGTCTTGGCACTAGCTCGTACACCTTTTCAATCCCTCTCCTGGTCTTTTGAGACTCAACTCCTTTATTGTTTTTTCTAGAATAGGAATCTCTCTAATGGCTTGTAGCAAGGGAATCTTGATACATAAATTCTTTAATTCATCTAGGAAATCATAGTCAGGTAACAAGATTTTTTTTTTCCACTCCTTTGTCAATTTGTAACCTTTCAGGAAAAGGAGGTGTGGATGAAGATGCAGGTTGCTCAACTATAGGAGTTGTGGGGGTTGACTCTTTTTCTTTTTCTTTTTGAGTGTTTGGGTTTTGAAGAGATGCTTCAGAACCTTTATTGGCTTCAAGAGAATCTCCCTCAGAAATACTTTGCTTTTGAGTATCTATAGAAGGTTTTTCTAAAACTTTACTAGATCTGAGTTGGACATCATTGAGAGGAACAATCATATAGGTAGGAAATTGTTGTCCTTCTACCATGTAAGAATTTTGAGGATTTTTGTTATTGGTATTTGGCAATGGCTAGGAAGGTAGTTGATTTGCTTTTTGTTGGAATGGAAGAAAGAGTTGAGAATTTTGTTGAAGAGTTTGTTGTTGTTGTGGGAATGATAATGAAAGTTGTGGATTTTGATTTGGAAGTTGTGGAGCTTGTTGATTTGGAAAGGATGGAGGATATTGATAAAATTGAGAAAATCTCCCATAAGGATTTTGCATACCTTGTACCCAAGTTTAAGGGGGGAAATTGTTAGGTAAACTTGACTCTATCCTGAGTCAAGTTTACCTAACAATTTCCCCC
>APFE030709259.1:84965-111552 GCA_000404065.3 Pinus taeda
TGCTTAATATTATTAATAATAATAATTCTAATTTATGTTAATAATAATTACAATTATAATTTATATTAATAATAATAATTCTAATTTATATTAAGAATAATTTTAATTTTATTAATTTTTTTAATAAAATGAACTAATTAAATAAAAATAAATAAAATTGGCCGACCTGTCATCAAATAAAAATGACAAACATCCTTCTTAATTTTCCCTCCTCTTTACTATTTATCCCTCTAATCAACCCTTCTTCTATCATGCATTCATTTGGTCCTGATGATGGATCCCGGTTGTGATTTGAAACGTTGGCAAAAAAGTGTTCTTACTGTGGATTCTCCGGTAACTAAATCAAAAGAAATAAGCCACAGAGGTCTAAAATCCAGAAGTAAATCTTTCTTGGATACCAATCTTTATTCTATAGTAGATCCTTCTCTTTGTCATGTTGTTGTTCTGGTGTTGTTTTCTCCATTCTTCCAGGTTTCCAAACTTTATGTTGTAGTTAGCCTCCTTCCTTGTTAATGTAGACTACCTCTTTCATATACAATATATTGTTCGTTACTCTTCTCTATCATTTATACCTCTTTTACTGAGGCTTCTTCAACATCATATTCCTCATCTCTTCGAACTATGCATCCTACTTGTCTTCTATCTGGCTCAAATCATTGCTTCCTTGCAAAAACCTTTTCTTGTTGTTCTCCACTACCACATCAAGATACCAATTGCTTGGGATTGTTTCCACCATTCCTTGAAATTTTTGTTAGTACTTTTCATCTCTATTATCCAATTTCTATTACATTCCCTACATGGAAAACGTGTTCTCGTCATCTCTTAAACTGTTGCAATCCACTGTCCTCAAATCTTCCAACCAATATTCTAAAAAATTCAATTCCATTGCAATGTTTTCCATGTTGCAAAACTGTAAGTCCTTTTAAAAGGGTTATTGCATTTCATTAGTTTAATTATCTCCAAGACATTATACTATTTCCTGCACATCCTTAATATCTGTAAACAAAAACCCATTGTCAGTTTTAAAAATATGAGACCTTGAAGTCTCTTTAGGTACTTCCAAAAGCCTTCCTTTGTGTAGTCTTGGAATCATCAAGTTACTCGTCAATTCTTCTTCACTGTTGGATCCTACTTATTTCACTATATAAGCTTTCCTTTTATCACCCTTCCAAAACATTTGTGTTTTCTTTCCAATTTGTTTAACAATACTTAGTGATTGTTCCTCCTCTCTATACTAAACACAATAAATGCTCTATCCCTTATCTGCAACAACTCTTGCATTCACACAAAATTCATTAATTTTAAATTCATAAGGCTCCTTGACCTCATTTGATGAATCTTGCACCATTTCTACATGTTAATATTCATTCTCCTTAAAATTTGTGAGACTCTCAACTAGCCTCTCATCATCATCTTTTTCATCACTTTCTCTAAGAACTAGTCCTTGTTTTGATGCAAAAATAATTTTCTCATAAATTATCCTTTATTGTAGATCCATTTCTCTTTCCAAATGAGCATTTAACCTCTAGTCAAACTTCTTGAGTTTCTCCATTAACTGAGCATTTAATCTTTGTCTTAGCCTTACCTGCAACAAATTCCACTTTACTCTCTTCTCAAGAATCCATCTGTAACCATGGTGTTCCTCATCTTTTTGTAGCAATCCTCTTAAAAATTCTAGTTGTAATTTAATTTCAGCTATCTCCTTTTCTCTTTCTAAATCATTCATTATCCTTTTTCCAACTGTCTCATTACTCTTTCCTCGAAATATGTGATTTTCTCATGAATCCAACACATGACTATTTGTAGCCATAATTACCTTTCTACCTTCTCTTGTGAACTTTCATTGTTCACCTGTGAGCTACAACCATTCCTTTTCTTCCTTCTTGTATTAATCCCTACAAACCAATACCTCACCAAGATTCCTCTGATCTCAGACTTTCGGTATTACTATTTCCTCCTGTGGAACTTCCTCTCAGCAATTCTCCTCACGCTCACTCTGGAATTTTCTATCTCTGTTTCTCTCTGAAATATTCTACCCAACTCTTGTTTGTTGGAAGTCACCCTTCTTCTTATGGTTCTCTGCAATAGAACCTCTTCTCCTTCCTATGGAGAACACCTACTCTTCAACCTCAAAAGTTGTTAGGCTATTGCAATTCCTCTACTCACTTCTTCTGAGAAATATGTTGTTCTCACCTCCTCTTTGCTCCAGTAATCCATCTTGTTAATGGGTTCTGTCACACTTCTTCCAGCCTATGAGACATTATTTACTTCCTCTTCTTCTTTCATGTCCTTATTGGATATCCTTCTGTACACAATCCTTTGTGCATACTTTATCAAACTAACAACAACTCAATCTGCTTTAACCTCTTACATGAAAGTCAATTTCCTACTCAATTACAATCAAAAGTAATCTATTCTACATCTAAAGAATATCATGGTTATTTCTACAATCATCTAGATCAAAACAATGTTCAAACATGTCTTCATGCTTGCTGCTTATCCAAGAGCTTCAAGCCTCTACACCTCACCTCTATCTTCCTCATGAATTCCTTTGTTTCCTTACTACTTCTCTAGCAGTCTCATGTCTTTATTGACTTTTCTCCAATTCAATTTTATTTATGCTTAAATGTTTTTTCTCCCTCTTCTTCCAAAATTTCTAGTTCTCCTCTTTCAAGCTTTACTTTGTGGTCTTCAATCTTCAAGCACAAATCTAAATTGTATAACAAACAAACTTACCTTCTTTCAAATTCCTCTAGATCCAATTATGCTGCAATTCAAGTTTATGCTTTTGTATTTCGATATTTTCAGAGAATTCAAGCTCTGATACCACATGATGCAAACCAAAACCCATATCCAGAGTTAGGTTCGATCAGATCCCATAGTCTCAAATTGCTCTTTGCACTAGTAGGCACTTCCTTCAATCCATATAACTTAATGAATTAAATCTTTTGTCTGTGTTTGTTCTTTAATAGCTGTCGGAGCCAAGATCCTTTGCTTGTTATTCTAGTCGCGCTAGCTGGAATCAAGCGTTGTACAATGCATGCTACTGTGTAACCCTACATCCCCATAACTTTATTAAAATTCCATTTTAAACACTTACGAGCTCACGAAATTTCGGGTATTCCAAACTGGTCCTTCCATCTAATACTCAATGCTTTATAGATCTCTTCCCTTTGTGAAGTCTTTCTCAGGTCACATTTTCCCTATAATGGGAATAGCCTTGCAAACCACTAATCTGAACTTAAACATGAATGCAACAACTTACATATATAATCATAAACACAAAGATGCAGTAGAAAAATATTTCATTTCATTAATAGAAGAAAACTGAACTATGCTTACAAGCATAATGGAATTAAGATAGCTCGGTTGATGGTAGCTTATCTCTGAGAAGAGATGTGGTGGCTAAATTCCTCTGAACTATGTTACAATGAGGCACAAGGGCCTAGTTATTATTGGAAAACATCAGAAAACCCTAAACAACCAAAACCCTAACCTGAGGAGATGTAACACCAACAGTTTGTGGGCCACGTTGGGGTTAGTTGGGCAACCAACTTCCTGAGGTCGTAACTTGGTCATATTATCTTCGTTTGGCACATACGATACCTTGTTGGAAAGGTCTCTATGAGTAATACAGGTTTCACCATAGGCCCTTGCCTATGGCTATGGGCCTACCGCAGACCCAAGAAAAATGTCGTTTAGGGGGTCAAAATGCTCTGGATGTTCAGGACCTGAAAAACTCCTAAAAATAGTAAATGCTGAAATGAACAAGGAAAAAGATGAAAATGACTGGGGGGCCTAGGTGGAATAGGTGGGTGGCCACCAATATCCACCTAGAACATTTCACCCACCTTCAGAAGCAATGGTTCTCATTGTGTGGAGAGCCTCCATGAGGTGAGGAAATTTTTGCTTAACTTGGTCCCTAGTGAACCACTTGCCCTGGTGAAGAACTTAGTCTGCTTTGACAACTCGATATAGTTGTATCATCTGTTAGTGAGTGTCCTTGATCTATGTGTCCATGATCTGATCAGTTGTGGCTTGTTCCATGTAGTTCGGCTTGAGCTCTGTTGGTGTGAGTTGTTCTGCAATGTCAGATGTGTCCAACAATGGTGGAAAGTATGGTCAAAGGCGATCTACATTGAACACTAGGTGCAGACCAAGGACCAGTGAGATACCAAGCTCAAATGAATTTTCAACGATGACCTTTGTGATGGTTTATGGCCCATATCGGAGTGGGCGAAGGTTGCGATGGGGTCTAGTAAGGAATTCCTTCTACAAATGTAGTAAAAAATTGTCGCCCACTTGGAACTTATGTGTTAGGACTCAGAATTGACCAATTTTGACCTTATATTTTTGCCATAATACTATCATTTTCAGTCATAAGTTATAAGCTTTGATTACACAATGACTTAATCACCCCAAGGTACGAAGTAACTTTTCGCATATCTATATGTTTAATTGTTCATTGCATTTTCGTGAGTATCTTTATATTTATCTTTGGAAAAGCTGACTAAGTTGCCAAGTAATTGTCTTAAGCCCGCAGGAATTATAACTTATAGTTGCTGTAACACCAGAAACAACAACTACGCAGTTGCTGCAACACTAGAAACAACAACTACGCAGTTGCTGCAACAACAGAAGCAGCAACTACGCAGTTGCTACAGTCAGCAACAACAACCATCTAAAGCGGGCTATTTTTCAACAGTTGGGAATAACAAATGGCAACTATCTGAAGAACGCTGACGTGGCATGATCAAGCAGCTGTCTAAAGCGGGTAGAACACAATTACCATGGCTTAAAACAGGAACAACATGGGGAAACGGCAAAGGAATGCGAGAATCCCAAGAAGACAGTCAAAGTTGGTTACCAGCTGTGTAACAACCAGAACCTAAGAAAGAATATATTATTATACTGTTGTAACAACATTCTGTAATTCTTATTTTTGATAGAACGGGTTAACCAAATGAACTGTAACAATCTATTGTAATAGATGTCTCCTCTATAAAGAGGAGACATCTACATTAGACGAGGGGAGGATGGTCTGTAAGTGAAATTTTGAGAGACATCAGCAAGTCTGAACTTTATTGTATTTGAATCTTTTGGCAGATGAATAGAAGATCGTTTTGAGCACTTAAGCTAGCCTTTGTGTTCTGGGGAATCTTGTGAGAGGGACTGGGCCCACCTTCCTCACAAGATTCACCCATTTACTTTTCTGTCAAGTGTGTAAGTGTGTGATAGTTTCTTTTTGCTGATACTCTGTTTGGATTCTGTAGTATTACCTCTAGTAATTCTGTTTTGCTAGCACTCTGTTTCATTAATTGCTTGAAGTTGTGCAAGTGTATTTCACCCGTGAATTCGAATGCAGTGTGTATTAGCAATCTGATTTCAGGGGCAGGTGCTGAACGTCCTCACCTGGAGGATAGGGTCCTGATCCTCTGCCAACAGAGCATCCATCTCTTTGCTTTCCAGATTTGTAATCTTAATTAATTACTTTTATTTTATCAGCACTGTGATAATTTAACGTAAGAATCACGTATACCACAACTCTTAATGCTTTTAGAATTAAGTACATACAATACGCGGTAGCCTTTGGAATAAAAAGACTTTCCCAGGTTGACAATTAATGTGGTACTTGATTGTTTAATTAATAAACAATTCAACTAGCCAACATTGTGTGACGCTCAATGCTGATCATGGTGCTACTTGTACTTAGCATTGGATTTTTCCAATATATCATGGACTTGCTGGTGGATGTGTTGAATGCACTCACTGAAGCTATTAGCCCTTTAAGATTCGGACTGAACGTGATCCGAATCTACCTGAGTGGCTGCAAATGGTATGGCTACATCAATGGGGCATAATGGATGAAATCCCAGCCCTCCCTGAAAGGGTTTGTGGCCTATTGAGTTGTGAAGAGCTCTATTGTAGTTGTGTTGGACATAGGGAGACTTTCATCCCACGTGCGTAGATGCTTCGAGTTGTACATGCACAGAATTTCTACAATCATTTCGTTGACAACCTTTATTTTGCCATCAGTTTGGGGATGAAATTTTGTGGACTTCGTAAGTTTTGTATCCAAGATCGACCAGAGACTTGACCAAAATGCACTCGGAAATCTTTTGTCCAAATTTGACACATTGGACTATGGGATCCCAAAGTGTACCCATACTCACTCAAAGAAGAGCTTAGCAGTGGCCTCTACTATGATACTCTTCTTGAAGGTTGCCATGATGGGCATCTTAGAGAATCTGTTGATGACCATGAAAATGCAATTGTTTCCATGCTTAGTAGAAGGAAGGCCCGACATGTAATCCATGGAGACAGATTCCCAAGGCTGGCTAGGAGTAGGTATAGGAGAATACATGCCTTTCTTCTTGATGGTTGGATTGGAAATGGCATAGGTGATGAAGGATCTAATGTACTTCCCAACATCCTCATGAAGTTTCGAACAATAAAAATACTTCTGCAATAATGCCACTATTTTATCTACTCTGGAATGTCCAATGACCCAACTGTAGTGCACCTCCCAAATAATCTTGGCATGCTCACTTGAAGGAACACAGATGTGTCCCAAGTGGCATAACAGTGCATCATGAAGGTGAAAATTTGGAAGTTTCTTCCCTTCCAAGAGTGTCTGGTAGATGTTGTCGAATTTTAGATCGCTCTTGTAAAGATGCGGCCACCCCAATGTCTCGTGCCCACAAAGTCTAGCATAGTGACCAACGCCATGACCGATGGTCGGCTGAGGCAAGCAACAACATTATTAATGTTTCCCTTAATGTTCAAAGGGAACTGTTATAAATAGGTGGACCATTTCTGATGGTGATCGTTTTGCAACTTCCCTTGCATTTGTATGAACTGTAAAGGTCGGTGATATGTGTGGATGACCATTTCCTTCCCCAGGATGTACTGCTTCCATTGAATGCAGGTCTGCACAATGGAATACATTTCTTTTTCATAAGTGGGGTATTTTTTGACTGTGTCTGAATGTGTCTCACTTTGGTAAGCCACTGGATGCCCATGTTGAGTGAAAACTACATAAATAGCATAGTCAGAGGCATCTATTGCAATCTCAAATGGTTGTTACAGGTCTATTAATGTGAGCATTGATGTAGAACAAAGGAAATTCTTCAACTCGGAGAATGCGTGTTGTCGGGTTTTCAACCAGTTTTTTTTTCTTTCACTCCACCCTTGGTGACTTCACTTAAAGGCCAAGTGATATGAGAGAACCCCAACACGAACCTACAGTAGAAAATGGCAAGACCCAAAAATATGTGGAGCTTTATTAAAATGGTTGGGGCTGGCAAATCCCGAATGACTTTTATCTTGGATGGGTCCACATGTACACCCTTCTCATCAATGATGTATCCCAGATATTGAAACTAGGTTAGACCAAAGGTGCATTTCTCCAAGTTAGCACACAGCTTGTGTTGGTGTAGGGTTTGAAGGACCTGTCGAATATGGTGGAGGTGCTCTTCCCAACTCTGGATAAATATCTAGATGTCATCTAAATAAACCACCATGAATGCATTGGTGAAGGGTTGCAAGATGTTGTCCATCAGTCTCATGAAGGTTTTAGGGGTGTTCATCAATCCAAATGGCTTGACCAATCATTCGAAAAGGCTTTCCTTGGATTTGAAGGCAGTCTTCCACACATTGGAGGGTTCGATGGGCACCTGGTGATAACTTGACTTCAAGTAAATCTTGCTGAAATATTTGGCCCCCTTAAGCTGGTCCAAAAGGTCATCAATTCATGGGATTGGGTACCTATTCCGGAAATTGATCTTGTTCACCACCCGATAGTCAATACAAAGCCTCTAGGTCCCATCCTTCTTCTGTACCAATACAATCATCCTCCCACAAGGTGATGAGCTTGGCCTAATGTTCCCTTTCTACAATAGTTCTTGAATCTGCTTGTTGATCTCATCATTCTCCAAAATAGAGTATCAATAGATCAGTCCATTGGGTAGCGACGTGCCCAGGGTCATATCGATGGAGTTCTTGACCTGACAATGTAGAGGTACCCCTATGGGTGAAGCATAAACATCTCTTTACTCCTCCACGACCTTGTCCATCTGTTGCTATTGTGCAGAGGAGCCCTGCTTGGAAGCCATGGCCACAAACTTCTTCTTGCCCTGGGGGCAAATAATAAGGAAAAAAATTATGGTCTGGGAAATGATCTTACTGCATTGTTTTGCAATGATCAAAGAGATGGCAGAAGGCGGGGCTATTTCCAGTATCCTATACAACTTATTAGCTAAAGTAATAATCACAAAGAAAGGTCTAGACTCATATACAACATGTCGCTTCCACAACTATGGTTGTCCTAATAATAAATCAAAAACTTCAAGAGGAGAAACATCACATAGTACCTCATCTATGAAGGGATTGATGTTGTAGGGAAGGTGACACTATTGGTTGACACGAAGATCTCATCCTTGGTGAATCCACCTGATGGTGTACCACTGTGGATGTGCTATAGTCTTTAGGCCTAGCCACTTCATGAATTCTGCTGAAATGAGGTTCTTTAAGCTCTCGTTGTTGACAATGAATTGCAACAGAGAACCCTTCACCCACATGTGTGAATGGAAGAGGAATTACCCCTCCTCTGGATCATCAAGCTCAATATTATGGATCTTGGTGGTGGCCATGGTGGCACTAGGCTTCACATCAATGATATTCTTCCCTTTGTCAATTCCCTTATCAGGTTCTGATTCAGAGTTGGAACCCGCGTCTGATTCAGAAGCCTTCAGCTCAATCACTAGTGAGTTCATGGCCTGACAATCACTTGTATTGTGAGTGGAGCTCTTATGGAACTCACACCATTTTCTCGTGTCCTTCTTAATCTTCGGGGTATTGTTCTTTTCTTCCAGCTTCGGCGGGCTGTCCTGAGTAGTGTTGACTTGGCTTGGTCCTTTGTTCTATGGTTTGGAGGTGACTTTTCCTTTCTTTAGATTCATAGATCCAAAGTACCACTTCTTTTGTTTAAAATTCTACTCAATCTTGATAGCGTACCGATACACCATTCCAAGGGAGGAAATGTACAAGAACTCCATCTCGTCCTGGATGTACTTGTGTAGATAGCTGCGATGCTTAAGCACCAAATGCCACTCAAAATCCATGATACCTAGCTTGGTGCAAATGGTATGGAAAGTATTTGTGAACTCTGACACATCTTAGTCCCTTCCCCACCGTAGTGTAGTACACTTTATGTATTTGTCTTCATAGCTTCCGACATGGTAATATTGTTCCTTAATGGTATCTCAGAAAGAATTCCAAATGGGTCTCGATGAAAACAATGAGGGTTCACTCTTGTCCTTTTGTTCATAGTAGGTTTCCCACCAATCCTTAATGTGGGGTGGATCTAAGAAGTGCAAAAGTAATATTTTCCCGATTGGAAAAGTCATGAACTGAATAATATCCTTCCAATAGATTTAACGATTTATCTAAGGCATTTGCATATATCAGGCTTTTGAATATGGGAATATTGAAGTTAACTTGCCCCTTAATTGGAGTGGTGCCTCCAGAGTGGCTATTGGATGAAGATGCATCACCTGTGGGTAGCTGTCGAAGGATCTGGGCAAAGTTATCCATCACCGTGTCCCTATATCACTCGAGGGCTTCCTTGAGCAACATTTTTAAAGGATCTCCTACCCCCTCATCTTTATTTTCTTCTTCCATGTGAGGTCATCAGTTTTGCGAGGCTGATCTTGCAATGGTTCAACCAGATCAAGCCCTAACTCCTTATACCCTGACCTCGTTGGGGACATGCAAAGAAAAACAGAGAAAGAGCAGACCCCTTTGATACCATTGATCCGAACTTAAACAAGAATGCAGCAACTTATAGATATAATCATAAACATAGAGATTCAATAGAACACTTCATTTCATTAGTAGAAAAATATTGAACTATGCTTACAAACAGAATGGGATTAAGATAACTCGGGTGATGGTAGCTTATCCTTGAGAAGTGATGTGGTGACTACATGCCTCTGAACTGTCTTACAATGAGGCTCAAGGGCCTATTTATTATTGGAAAACATCATAAAACCCTAAACAACCAAACCTTAACCCCAGGAGATGTAACACCAAGAATTTGTGGGCCCCGTTGGGGTTAGTTGGGCAGCCAACTTCTTGGGGTCGTATATTGGTAATATTATCTTTGTTTCGCGCGTACAATACCGTTTTGGAAAGGTCACTCCGAGTACTATAGGTTTCACCATAGGCCCATACCTATGGTTATGGGCTTGTCGTGGACCCCCAAAAAACGTCGTTTAGGGGGTCAAAACTTCTCTGAAAGTTCAAGACCCAAAAAACTACTAAAAATAGTAAATGATGAAATGAACAAGGAAATAGATGAAACTGACTGGGGGTCTAGGTGGAATAGGTGGGTGGACATCCATATCCACCTGGATCAACCACCTTTTTGGATTGTGGGATCCAAAAGTACCTCGACGCTTTTAAAATGTTTAGGGAACTCGGCCTTCTGACCTCTCTTCCCACAACCTCAGATCCCCAACAATCTTATTAAATTCAATTCCTAAAAGGTTACAAGGTTATGACCTTCTAGGACTTCCAATATGGACCTACTGGACACAGAACTCATGCCTTGAGAGATTTTGGGCTTAGTAGCTCTTTCTTTATATTTTTCTCCACTAGCTCACTTTCTCTTATAATGAGAAAGTGCCACTAATCTGATTCTCTACCTGTTAGTACCACTATATGTCGACCCTCAATTCAGATAGCTTCTAGGATTTGATGGTTCTAAGGAATGAAAAACATTTATGTCACTTGTAGATCCATTAGTAGAAGATCCCTGATCCCATATCCTCAACTCTTAATTATAATTTCTTACAGGATCTGGGTTTCCAATTCGTCTCTTGAATTGTGTCTCTCAGTTCTGTCTATCGACGTATTCCATCACCATCAAATGAAGGAGTCATGTGAATGCAAAATATGCTAAGTGTTGGGCCTTTCTAGGCTTATTCTGGTTTCTTACTCTCAGGTCCTTTCATCTCTTTGTATGTTTCCACTGCACTTCTCTGATCTCTTAAAATTTTTATTATAGGGATCATTGATTCGACTCGATGATGAATGATCAATGTTGTCCTTCTAAAACTTGTTTATAACTCTGCATCTCCCACTTTACTCTGAACGCTTGTTAAAGGGTTATTCCTCCTAAGCTTCTTCCATCTGCGGATTAGTCTTACCCTGATTTCTCCCCAATAGTATTTTTCCCTTTGCATATCCTCTATATCGTTGATGTGCACTCGAACGCTTTCCCTCTTGAACTTTAGTACATGTAGTATCATTAACTATACGTGTGTATATAACATTAAACAAGACTAAAATAGTAATAGGGGTTGGCACTAAAATCATAGTTGAAACAGAGTGATACTTCTCTATTATATACAATAGTTACAAATGGCCCCTTTGGCTTAGGATACAACATTTGGCTCTTTCTTGGCCTGATTTATGTTATAGACCTCTCTTGGAATTTTGTCCCTATTTGGCCCTCAAGCTCCTCTAACTTCTCAGACATCTTCTTACTCCTCCTTATATCGAATAATTTGTCTAGAATTTATATACAAAAAGGGGATTCTAAACTAGAGATAGTTTAGATCCACAATTCCTTCAACAATCTCCAAATCTAGCCTCTCTAGATCCATAAAATCCTCCCATAAATATAACTACCTCTAAAATCTATCTAACTCTCCAAACTACTCTCAAGATATCTCTTTTAAGAGAAGATTTGATTACATCAATTCCTCACTTACATACATTTATTCTAAAAACTTAGAAAATTGCATTAATTTAAACAATTCAACACAATTAGGGAACCAACTTTCTTGGTAAATGAAAATACCCATACTCTAGTCAAAATATATTTTGACTTGGAAGCAGGATGTTCCTGTATCATAGACCTTACACAAGACCTTATTCAACCCTCCTTCAAGCATTCCTCACCCAAGTCAACGAAGGCAAAAGCTTCTTCCAATCAGAATTTCAGCCCTACAACTTCCCATAGTTTCCCCATCACCTTCACAAAGTTGCCCCAAAACCTTCACAGAGTTGCTCCATCACCTTCATGGAAATTCGGCCCTTATAGCTCACATAGTTTCCCCGGCACTTCGCACATGTGAATATTTCGGTTTTTCTTCCTTAGATCTATGCTCTCTCTCTTTTGATTCTTGCTCTTTATTGTTTGATTTTCACTTGTTTCCCATCTCTTTCTTGCAAAAAGATTGAAGTTTCCAAGTGATGTTCAAAAGAGGTTGAACTATTCTCTATATATACACATCCAGGAGGTTGAATATATCTCTTTTAGGGCCGATTGGTCTTATGGAGACAAAATTGACCACTTTGACTCAAATAAAATTACTTTTCCACTTTATTTCAAAAATTTAAATGGGACTTGACTCCAGTACAATAAATTCACCCATGAAAAATATTATTTTGACTCAATAAATGATAGAATCATGAAGAACATGCTTGAATAATGAAATAATAATATTAATAAATTATTTTTCTTCCTTTTCTTTTACATGGAAAATAAAATGATAATTATGAAGACCGAACCTAGTTACATTTTTCAATAGTAAAACTAGAGGTTGATAATGTGAACGATGCTAGAGAATATCAAAGGATGCTAGAGGTAGTGTTCATTATCTTGTATTCACTAAGTATAATCTCGTAGGAACATAAAACAAGACAGGTAGTAGCAAAGGTTTTAGTTTCTAAAAAAGTTGAACCAAAGAAGCTTAGAGAGTAAGGTGATTGATTAGCTACTGGTGGTGATTTATTTTCTTCTGGATATTGTTGGATAATGGTGTAAATATTCATGCTGAGACAAATCTAGTGGTGACTATTTAGATCAAATATGTGGTATTAGAGAAAAACTAGTTAATTATCCTGCATGGAGCTGACTCATGATATGTTGCATTCTTCAGTGATTCAATTATGATATGATAATACATTGATTCTATACGATTCAACCAACTATGTTTATTATAAACAAGGATTATAAAGGATTTACAAACTCTCAACATCTCTGTATTATTAGTAGATCGACTATGTGGAATTGTACGCTAAACTTGGCCTTAAAACACATGAACCCAACCTTGGGCATGAAATTTGACAAGAAGAAGCTATCACAGTATAACCAACAATTGAAACTCTTGATTTAGTTGACCAATTTGCATATTATGTTCCTCGGTAAACATCATTTCTTTGATCATTAGCTTTTAATCGTTATTATTTCCCATCCATAAAACATTCTTAGTTTTAAACAAAACTTGGAGGACTACTTTCACTATTTGGACCAAGAATTTGTAACATTGCTTCGAGAGAAGTTGTTGGTCAACATGAATAATTGTAAGTTTCGGGAATATGGACTCATGAATATTGGATGTCATGTGATCCAAGAAAGAGTCTGGATTAAAACTTTGTTTCATTGAATATGTCGGCCATTTTTAAGTTTCCGCTATTTAAGAATGTCTAGGACCTACAAAGTGTCATGAGAATGTTGAATTATTTGCAAAATTTTATCCAACACCTTTATGATGTCGCACTCCACTTAACTTGTTGAATCAATGCCATGCCCAATTCATTTGGAAGAAATACAACATGAAACATTCAAAGATATTTAGAACCAAGTAGTGATTGTTCCCACCTTCGCATTACTTGAATATAATCGGCTTATGAACTTTGGAATGGGGGGATGTTTGAATGATATAGTTGGTGTCAGTGGAGATTGTATTTTACTTTAGGTATGATTCAATGATTCCAATGGAATCCATGGAAATTATAGAATTTTTAAATGTACACATAATCCCCAATTTATTAGTTGAAGGAGTCATTCCCAAGCTCATTTCCAAGGCAAATTGTCAAGTTTGGAATAATGTCATGAAATATCATTGTGAAAGTGAGCATTGAGTTTTATTTAGCCCCTTGTCATTGATGTCAAAGGGGGAGGTTAGGAGTAGTAAGGAGAAATGATTCTCAAAACAAAAGGGGAGGATCAAATTAGATTTGTCATCAATGCCAAAGGGGGATATTGTTTAAAAAATTGTCCTTGATGGCAAAGGGTGTATCATGTGAAGCAAAGGGTCATTGTGTAATGTGAAGCACTTGCTTGTGAACAAACTCAAAGATAATGTATAAAGTTTAAGACATATTTGATTTGACACATTTGATTTTCCATATTCATCATTGATGCATTGATGTTGTTGAGTGTGTATTCAATAAGTATGTATTTTTGCTCCTATGTATGTATTGTTGATGAGATATGGTCTTGTAGATGTTGTGATGTGAATTTCATGCAAATGTTGTGATTAGAAGTTTTCATTCGAATATGTGGGCATGATCCAAATTGGATCATTATATTGTTTCTCATCAATCTAAATGCATTCAAAGTTTTAACAATGCAGGAATCAACTCATGGGACCTTTTTTATCAGAAGAACCCAATTTGGTGAAATGGGGTCTGAACCTTCCAAGAGTGTTTTGAGGCATCAAATGAAATTTTTTCAGGGTAAAAATTTTCTACTCGAATGTTTCATCTTTTCATGTTGTTCTACACACCGAGATCTTTCCAATGGTGCAAGAAACACATCAATCAAGTTCTGTATGCAAAACTTATGCCACTCAGAAGTTGACCTTCCTATTTTCACACCTATAATTCAAGAGGATGTCAAGTTAGCTCCCATTATTCATGGAGAAGGGGCTAGCCACTTGATTTTGATGTAAAATACTCTATAAGAGTCTATATTTTAACTCTAGTTAAGAGTTGATGTAGTCAAAATTAACCACTAATAGGCTATCAAGTTGTGTTATAACCAGACCACTAGGAGGAAGAGGCATTCCATTATTTCGAGAGCATTTTGTTCCATAGTTGAGCAAAGATAACTAAGAGAGATAGGAAGCAGAGCACATAGAGAGGAATTTTTCACTGTAGCAGCCCACAGGCCACAATCATTACTTCTTTGTACCTGCATCCTTATTTTCTAGACAGAGAAAGAGAGTGAAGCAGTCTCACCTTCTAGTTAGGTTTTCTCCCGAAAGGGTTTCCCAGAGTGTATCTCATGTCTTATGTGTGTTCGTGAGACTATTTTATTGTTCTTTACTTTTCTTCATAAGTTCCATTCTCATGCATGCACTAGTTACAATTAAATTTAAATATCTAGAAGCTTAATAAAACTGTAATAATGTAAAAATTCATAATTTTAATTTATTATTATTAGATATGTTGTGACGAATTACCTAGTGGAATATCCACAACAATTTTTGAATCATTTTGTGTTACAAAAGTTTTATTTGGGTATTTTGTGGAGTTTATATGGGATTTGGGTCGGTGGGGTCTAAAATGGTAAAACGCTAAGCATGGTCGACGAATCTGTAAATGACCCTTGTGATCTTGCAGAGGTGAAATTTTCACAACTGGAACAAGAAGTTGTGAATATAAAATAAAATGTAAACCTCCTAATGGTGACCTGAGAAATAAGCTTGGGATATTTGGAGAAGATGGGGGTTCGAATGTAGAGGAAAAATCAGAACATAGATTAGAAGATCGGGGACAAATGGAGAACCAGTCTAAGAAAGAACCCAAAAAATAACAACCTAGTTCGAGTGTGGTGAATCGATCCCTATTTAAAATGGAAGAAAAATTTGATATCAAGTCATACCATGACGATATCGAAACTCTGAAGCTGAACCACTAGTTGCAGCAACTGGAAGTTTAGTTCAACATCCATCAGATCAAGGAAGGGCAAAATATATCATTCACACAACTAAAATTAGAGGGCCATGCACTGCCTTGGAGGAAGAGCCACATGGAAACCTTGAGGTTGGAGGGAGAACCTGTAGTGACTAAATGGGATGATTTCAAGACCCTCATTAAGTCACATTTTTATTCCATTGGGTACGTGGAGTGTTACACAATAATTTTTCACCGTCCCTGTTACCCCTCTTCTCGCACATTGGAGGACTTATTTCGAGACCTGTGAGAAGTGACATAACCTGAAAACACTTGCATTGTATCCCCTTGAGTATGAACTTCATATGCCCTGAAGACACCTTCTGCAAAATACCCATAAAAATATCCCTTTTTGCATTGGCGCGGTTTCACTGTGCATCACTCCCGCCAATGGGGGAAATACTCCAAAGAGGGTGCACCAGCTGGCGCTCTGTCTCATAGTTGCACTCGCGCCAGCCCAGTTGGATAAAGTTTTTAACAAACCAACTTACGAAGGTTCTTCCTAACCTATTCATGAACTACTTCCATCTTGAGTTGGTTCAGTTTGGCTTCGAATCTCCATAGGAGGGAAGTAGTTCTCCACCTCTCATGGAAGCTTCTTAGTGATAAAGCCAATAGGATGATCCTAACTCCTCCTCCTCTATCTATAAAAGCTTGTCCTTTTACCTTTGACAAGCTAGTTCCAGAGTTCCAAAGTTCCAAATTCTAAGTCCCAAAGTCTGAGAATTGCTAAGCTCATGCTACAAGAAGCCTTCTTCATTCCCATAAGGCTAAATCTAAAGTGAGGAGATTCTTGTCCAAGTAATCAAGGAGAGAGAGGCTTGCTCCCCATTCCCAACAAGCTTTGCAAGGCATGTGTTGCTGATCACCCAACCAAAGGAGGATTTGACGTCTGAACTATGGTTGTATTCTTCTTTGTTTATCAATAATAGATGACTATCATTATGGTTCCACTCTTATTGTATTTATAATGATGATTGAGTTATATCCTTTCTGACTGATATATAGTTGCATCTATTGGATTTTATGCTTGTATTTGTGTCGTTCTTTGCAGGTGCAGGTGTCCATTCACGAGGATCGTGGGGATTGTGACCAGCCGGAGCAAAGGAATAGGAGCAACAACTCTTCTACAAGTACTAGTGTTGGAATCCAGGTAGGCCCTCACCATCGGTCTTTAATTTTCAATTAGGAACCTACATGTTAGCGTTGTTTGATTGTTGCTAGACCTCATTTGGGCTAGTAGGGATCACCTCTGTCTGCATAGGGGATTTACCTCCACAACAATTTGGCGACTCCGCTCGGGAGTTGGCTTTTTTCCTTGTTGTTTGTTTTGTCTTGTTGTTTGATTTGTAAACTTTAGACGGAGCATGAAGTACGACCAGATAGCCTTCGAAATGCTATTGCTCCACATTAGCAAAGTAGATCAACGCCACTTCAGTCCATCTCCGGTTTGGTTTATGAACTGAACGGATTGGAACTTGCCTTGTTTCTTGGTTGTTTCTTGGTTTCTCCTGCTTGGTTAGCCTTTTGGGTTGAGTCCTTGTGATGATTCTTGCCCCTTGGTGTACCTGGATACTGTTGGCCTAGCTTTGGCTTGCTTGTTTTTATTTTTACATAGCAAACATGACCGGCGCGCTTTTATAGCATTACAGTCGCACCAATTAGCACTAGTTGCTCATTGACAGCCTGTGCATATCCCTGAAAGGCGCTAGTTGCAGCCTGATAGTCGCGCTAGGCCTGGGAAATTTTGAAGTTTGCTTGGCTGTGAGCCTCCTGAGATTGGTTTTTGTTCTGGGTACCCTTTCTCGACTGCTTGAGTGTGTTGGAGTCTTTTTTGACTAGTTTTGAGTCTCTTTTTTGAGAAATTCTTAATTTGATTTCCTTTGGTCATTACTTGGAGGTTTGTCTCAGTCTCTTCACAATTTTGCATCTTTTTGCTTTTTTTTTTGCTAAATTGTGTATGAGCGTTAATCGCCTTTGAGTGTTTTTATTTTTATTTTTATCTTTGGAAATCTCACCCAATTTTCTTGATTTGCACTTGACTGGTTCTTACATTACATTAGAATCATCTTGTGTTTGAGAATTCTCTTGCATAGATCACACGTGCATAATTAGAATTCTCATTTGTGCATAGATTACATGCATACTTTTCAAGTGAATTGTGCATAGATTACAATTGCATAGATTACCTTTACCCTTTGGGTGTTTGCCATTTTCTATCGATTTCACATTTCTAGCCCTAGGGCATCTAGTGGCTTTGTGTGTCGAGCCTTCCTTAGGTGTTTTGGTCTTCTATCGGTCCAGTCAACTCTTTATTTTCTCCCTTACACTTGTTTGGTAGTTGTAAATCGTTTTGTTGCGTTATTTGAGTGACTGGCTTTGTCTTCACTTGAATTCCGCTTCACCTCACTTTGAGCCTAGATTACACGGCTCATTGGTGTTTTTGGGACTTTTCTCGTTCTTTGGAGGTTTGCTCGGTGATTTAGGGAACTAAATGTGCCTGTATTCAGTAGGATTTGTTTGTTGTCATTTCTCAAAGTCATTTAGTGCATTTTGCCATCGTCAAAAAGAAAAATCTCTTTCGCTTTGAACTAGTTAATGAGAGTTAGAACTTTTCATTTCGATTAGTGATTGGTGCTCTTAAAGAAAAGTTTGTTAATTCACATTAGCTGCATTAGGAAAGTTATTTGTTGTTTAGTGATCATTTCGTTTGCGTGAAATCTTTTGAACTCTCTCGTAATTAGCATTCATCGAATGAGATGACATGTTTTGGCATATAGATTGCATTTAAGGAATTTTGAGAGATTACATATGGTAGGACCTGAAAACTGAAACTTAACACAAGATCAACTTTAAAATAAACTGAATAAACTTAACAACACATTGGAACTTAATGCTCACATTCTAGAGGTCTAGGCTAGAGACGTGCTCCCGCGTCGTTAAACCTAGTCACTTTTGTTTTCACTCAAGGTTGGGTGATTCCTCCTTTTGTGACACAACTGTGGTCTAGTATGGACTTGTGCTCCCACGTACCGTCGAGTATCCATAGGAAGTCGTGTCTGCCGCCTTATAGCCCGTAACGCACTGAACACAACATTCGGGGAGATTGACTGCAGTACAGAAAGTCCTTGGCTTTCATATGATCGCTAAGGTGTATATGCAGTTTTATGGATTGTCTGGTAAACCCCTTGCCTAGTTTCTCCAGAGTAGTCACTTTTGATCCTTTTCGGACTCCTTAAAAGAAAAAGCTCACTTGAGCAGTTTGTCACTTCGGGCTCACAAAACATTCGAAAGGCGACTAGAGTCATCTTTTAGTCCTTTTCTCGACTCTTAAAACATGAAAAGGTCAAGTTCAGTTCCTTTGTCTTAAAATTTATTCGGCCGCGTTCACATTTACCCGGTTAGGTCTTGTTCGCGTTAGCTTGAGTAGGTTTCTTTTTTGTTCTTGATGGCAACTTTCTCTAGGTTCACCAACCCAAGTTCCCCCCCTGACAGGAATCCTGATCATTTCCCTCCTCTCGAGAATGTTGGTTCTCCTTACATGGCAACGTTGTCCCTCCCAGGGTTAACTGTTGGGTTGCCTATTAGGTTGTTCTCAACCTCTCTGGTCCCTACCGTCTCACCTACTGATCAATCAGTCCCTCCACCTGAACAACCTCATGTTGATTCTAAGGTGGACCTCTCCCCTTCTACGCCCACTTCTACGTCCTCATCTTCTACTTCACCTGGTGAAAGTCTCGACTCGAGTAACCAGGTTGCTAAGAAGAAGACGAATAAGACAAAGAAGAAGAAGGCTCTCAAGGGAGAGGCTAAAAGCACAACTACCCCCTCGAGTACACCTGAAGTCGGGCCACCTTTTGCTCCTCTGCGGAAGGTCAAGTTTCTTTGTAGATTGTGCAAGGATGACCACCTTCTTCGCGATTGTCTTGGCATTCCTAGGGTCTTAGAAGTATGGTCCCGTGATCTGGCCCACCCCTCATCGCCCTCTGAATCTCACGGCGATGCTACCCTATTAGTTGGGAATAGTAAGGGAAAAGGGAAGATTCGAATCCCTTGCAGACTTTATGAAGGCAATCATCCCCTTCACCTTTGTCCGCTCATGGATAAAGCCTCCGACGTTTTGGAAAGTCTCACGGCTCCCTCACCCCAACTCCCCGTTGGATATCAACGTCTTTCTGCAGTTGCAGACCCTCCCCAACAACGAGATTGGTTCAAATTCCTCTCTTGTCCAGCCTCCTCTTCCTGAATCTGGCTCTGCCCAGCTTGTTCCAGACCAACTATTGCTCGGAAAGAGTGTCGACTCGAGTTCACCCCCCGATCACTCTGTTTTGGAAGGGCATAATTCCCATGTTCTTCTCGTCTCCTCAAATTCCCCTGAGTCCAGAAATGACTCTCCTATCCCAGATGCTCCCGAAAGTCCCTCTTCAGTTCCTATGGAGCATGGGGGCGATCATACGATTCCCCCACCAAGTAGTTTGGCCATCTCCTTTGATTGGAGCCACCTGACCGCTTTTCGCCTTCCATCCCATGTGCCTTTCTAGATTACGGTACTTGCCTGTGATAAGGTAGTACCTGGCACTGTTCTGGATGAAGGTGCGTCGGTCAGTCTTATGTCGTACACTACTTGGCAAGCTTTAGGTTCCCCACAGCTCGGGTTGGTCACGCAGAATCTGTTGGCTTTCGACGGAGGAGCCTGTCCATCTCTAGGAGTCCTCCTGAAGTTCCCTATTACTTTGGGAGGTAAAACCGTCTATATCGACGTGTTAGTTACCCAAGGTGTTTTAGATTTCAGTCTTCTTCTTGGTCGCGACTATGTTTATGCTATGGGGGCCCTTGTCTCTTCGCTTTTCCGTGTGGTTTGCTCCACACGATGGAAGAATGGTGACTATCGATCAATTTTCATTCGTTAGTCCCCCGATGCCTCCTGCGCAGTTGTCGTCCCCTCCTAGTTTTTATCCACCAGTTGTATCTGCCCCCACGCAAATAAACTATGTGGCCACCTATCCCATACCTGTATCCAGCAATGCCGCCATCGTGCATAGTGTCCTGGGGGCATTGGGTCCTGACTTCCGAGATGTTGACCTCCCACTGGGAGAGCTAGTCTTGGAAGCCCCAAATTCTTGTTCATTATGATGAAGTTTGGGCAGAGCATAGTTCGCTTTCCTATGTCAAGCTCCTTAAAAAATGAAATTAGGTGTATCAAGCATAGTTCCTGATCTTGTGTCAAGCTCGTTAAAAAATGAAACAAGGGTTATGAGGATAGTTCTTTTACTGTGTCAACCTCATTAAAAAATGAAACAACCCCCTTTCCAAATCAAGTTTTTTGATTAAGATCTCGTAAAATACAAGTCGAGTCTTTCCAAAATCTCGAGAGTGAACCTTCATTCCATCCAGTTCGTTGAATGCAATGAAGCTTGGGGGGCATGTACCTCGTTTTGCGTCATTATGCTGGGGGCATGCGAACTTATAACAAGCATAGTTTTTCGTTTCAAGCTTGTGTAAACATGAAACCGAATCCAAGCACGAGTTCTCCATGGTTCAAGCTTGTGTAAAAATGAACCCATACCCGAGTCACCTTTAAGCTCTTTTCTAACTCATAAAATATGAAAATCTTGCTGAGTATTTTTTCCTTTTTGACTCGTTAAAGAGAATAAAAATGGAGGTCTTCTTTCAACTCTTTTCTTACCGTTTAAAGATGAAAAGATTGCCGAGTTATTCCTCTTGACTCGTTAAATGTAAATGAGAGGTGGTCCTCTTTAAACCCTTTTCCCACCGTTTAAAAAACGAAAAGATTGTCGGACCCTTGTTGTTTCCAGTTCGTTAACGGTCACGAAGCGACTTGGTTTTGATCACTTTTTTACTTTTTCATAACAGAATCACTACTTATGAAAAGTACTCCTCGGTCGTAATGATCGGGCAGTTCTTTGAGCTTTTCTTTATACTTTTTCGGGCTCGAAAGACACAACTTTACGAAAAAGGACACCCCTGGAGTTGTCTTTTTGTTGTCTTTTCAAACTCTCTAAACATGAAAAGATGCCGAGTTTTTCCTTTTTCAGACTCGTTAAAACTTTAATGACATCGGGTTTCATCATGATGATACCTCTCAAGAATATGCTATCCCCGTTAAGCTTGCCATCCAAAAATAACCAGGGTACTCGCCAGAAATGGTGGGGGAATAAAGGAATCATAATCGTTGTGATTGGCAGTATGTCGCTCTTGAACATGGCACTTTCTGCATCCGTGTCTGGGTGGGGACATCTCATATTGCTTTACATTTGCCTCCATGGGTTTGGGTTATCCTATTTGACCATTCATCTGCTCATCGTCTTGTCATCATGACCCCTGATCATTTGACATCAAATACTGCCAAATCTGTTGTTGTGCCGCCGATATGTTCAAGAGAAGTTGACCTCTGCAGAATACTCAACCTCCCTCCGATATCTCACACAAAACATATTGTCTCTCTCCGTCTCGTGTCGATGATGTGGGAAACATTATGGCCCACCTTCGATCAAGATCACTTCCTATCGACTTCAGCTCATTATCCAGTAAGGTGACCTAGAGACTTCCTTCAGGTACCTTGGAGCCTGCATGCCTCAATGGCAGGTTCTCCATGTTCGACGCGAGGTTTTCATCATTGGCCTCTGATCGGATGATTCTACGGGTGTTCGACACCGGCTCATTGATTCACACGCCGTGGATTGTACCTATAGTACCTTGAGGACCATCGTCATTATTGGTGGCACCTCTTGCATCTGTTAACAGTTTTCATCATTGACTGGTAATCAGACGATGTTCATGCATGTTCGACTTCGACTCCTGTATTCACATGCCTGAACTTGTACTGTGTTTAGATCAAGTTGGAGTGCAAGACCCCAGATTGTGCATATTGAAATCCGGGCTGCATTTTGTGGATTATTGTAATCATTACATGACTCATTTATTGGATGGCTGTGACCATACCTGAGTCCATTTATTGATCCTCGTCAGATGGCTGCATCCATACCTGGGATCCAGTTTTATATATAATCTATTATGGATGGCTGCGCCCATACCACATATATCATGTACTTGAGATATCAGTTGTACTTCTTTTCGTAGGTTCTTCGGCGGCAGTGTTTTCAGTCACGCATGTTCTTGTAAAGCACTTCACCCCTCTCTTTCTTGGGCCTCATGCTTTAGGGGGCATCTGTTACACAATAATTTGTCACCGTTTGTCACCGTCCCTGTTACCCCTCTCCTGCATCTTGGAGGACTCATTCCGGGACTTGTGAGAAGTGACAAGACTTGAAACCACTTGCATCATTCACCTCTGAACATGCGCTGCATATGCCCTGAAGATATCTCTTGCACCTTGCCCTTAAAAATAGCCCTTTTTACATTAGCGCTGGCCCACTGTGTTATGCCCGCGCCAATGGGGAAAATCCTATAAAAGGGGCGTGCCATTAGCGCTCTGTCCCAGAGTCGTAATCACGCCAACCTTTTTGGGCAAAGTTTTGAACTAATCAACCTCCGAAAGTTCTATCCAACTCATTCACCAACTGAATCCAAGTTAAGTGAGGATGGTTTGGCTTCGAATCTCCTTGAATGGGAAGTAGTTTTCCACCATTCCATAGAAGTTTCCAAGTGATGAAGCCAAATCCATTATTGTTGTGATTGGTCTTATCTCTTCCTTTTCATCTATAAAAGCTTGTCTCCATGGCTTGAGCAAGCTAGTTCTGATTCTAGGGGCAATACTTGTGCTGAAAGGAAGATATCAAGAGATTAGAGTTGCAAGAGCCTTCTTTGTGTCCATAAGGCTTTACCTAAGTAAGGAGATCTTGTCACCAAAGAGAGAGAGGCTTGCCCCTCACCCCTTCAAGCTTTGCAAGACTTGTGTAGCTGAGCACCCAGCCAAAGGAGGACTTGACGTCAGGACGCTGGTTGTATTCTCCTTTGTTAGTTATTAATAATAGATGACTATCATTATGGTTCCACTCTCATTTTCTTTGTAATGGTTGATGTTGAATTATATCCTTCCTGACTGATGTATAATTGCATATATTAGATTTCACGCTTGTGTTTGTGTTGTCCTCTTTGTGTGCAGGTGTCCATTCACGACGGTAGTGGAGGATTGTGACCGGCCAAGGCAAAGGAACGTGGGTGACGTCTCTTCTACGAACAAAAGCGTTGGAACTCAAGTAGGTCTTCATCACCTACCTTTTATTTGCAATTAGGAACTTGTGTGGTAGCATTGTTTGATTGTTGCTAGACCCGTTTTGGGCTAGTAGGGATCGCCTCTATCCGTAGAGGGGATTTACCTCTCCAACACTAATGCACACCCTTCACATGCAAAATATTCATTCTTTAATAATGGAAGTCCCTCTACCATTTTTTTTGAAGTAGCAACAAGTCATGATAATTAAGGTGGTCATACCTTTGGTGCCAAAGAGCTTTTGTTTTCATGGTTGTGGAATCCAATGCTTGATGATTTTTTCTTGTCACATATAGCTTATATAAGCCTCCAAATCTCACACCTCTGGAACAAACTTGAAGTGATCCTGCACGTCTTTCACCAGAGTGCAACTTCACAAATTCTTCCTTTAAATTATGATTTGTTATGGTAGAAACATAGATTAAATTATTCTCAATGTCGCAATACATACATCACAACATGAATTTGTTTAACACAACCAATTGGTAATGTTACAGACACATCACCACACCCTTTAATCCAGTATGAATGACCATCACCAAGATATATATTTGCACCATTGTTGGTTTCATGGAAAATTTCAAACCAATTTTTATTCCAAGATATATGAATAGAGGCTCCATAGTCAACAAACTATGCATTTGAAATATCGATTTTAGCAGATAGTGCATCATTTGAAATAGTTAATCGAAGATTCATAAAGTCATTATTCATAACTTCTCCTCCATCAATAAAATGACCTATGTGCCTTATATTTCTATATTTAGATTCATGATTATTTCTTTTAAAATAATCTCTAGAATGACGTTGAGGTTTTCCAATTTTTTAAAAGTTCATTCTAACATCATCCTCAGAAGGTATCATGCCCTTTTGAGGCTTTGTATCATATGGTTTTCCAAATGATTACTTTATTTGTGGTGGCTTTCCTCATTTTTTTCCTTCTCATGGATTTCCCTTAGAGGGTTTTTTTCCATTCACCATCAATGCCGAATTTGAATTTTGAGGTCTTATATTTCTTCACAGTTCTTCCTCTCGCATTAATATACCTTCTAAATCATCAAAATTGGGGGCTTTATCCCTTGTTGTAAGACCTGTAATGAACATCTAGTATTCATCTAACATTCAATTTAAATTTATAGTTACAAGATCAATGTTAGATACAAATTCTCCTATGTCTCCATGCTTATCTTTCAAATCTTTAATTTTTGAAATAAAATTACTAGTGGTTTAATTTTCTTCGATCTTAATGGACAGGACCTTGCTTTACAAAGAGAGGACCCCCTTTGTATTTTTGGACTCATACAAGTCTTTGTGTATTCCACATTTCATTAGAGGTCTTTCAATCTCGAATACAGGGAATGATATTTTCCTTCACAAACATCCTTAACAACACTTTTGCCTTATTCTCTCTCTTCTCCCAGTCTTGAAATGACGCATCTGTTACACTTGTAGCAACATCTAGCTTCCCTTCCTCTCCACTTTTTATGGACCACACCTTGTATCCTTCCAGCAAAGTTTGCAATTTAAATTTTCAATTTACATAATTGGATCCATATAGCTTATTCACCTCATTTAAATAGGTTTATGTAAGAGGATTAGCCATTCCGGGAAAGAAGAGTAGAAATTTCCCAAAATTTTCACAACTCAATCCACTAAAAACACGTTTTGCATAGCCTTAATGAAAGAAATAAAAAAATAAAAATTAAGCACATAACCTCAACACAACCTACTTCAACTCTTTACGTAGCACGTCATATAGAATTATCACACACAAATAGCCTCACCATCTATATGAGCACTTCAATAGTCTTCAAACACATAGAAAATAAAATATATACTTTGATACTTACACACCACTATTTCTCTGATTGGAGTTACAGTTTCATCTCAAGACTATAGAGCAATAGATCTATGCACAAGTTCCAGGATAGGAATTGGCTAGCATGCACTAGTGTAGAATGGGCTAGCATGGATCAGTGTTGGACCTACACTACATGCAACAACCTAAGAGTAACATTCAAGTCTTTTAACTTCCGAATTAAAGTAAAAACCCCTTTTTCTTCACTAGCCTTGTCTTTCCACAAGAGATCTATTGAGAGCCACAAGCAAGCACGTATCACATAGAATTAGGAGCAAGATGGAGGTGAATGCAGTTAAATTAAACTTGTACAAATGGATGGACCGCTTCAATGATATGGACATACCACTTCAACGAGATCTCCAAACAAGCACATTAATATTCCATTGATTCAATAATGCCTCCATACAATCCTGACACTATTAGACAACATCGTTCAACAAAATCATCAATGCACACTTATTATTCAATTTCCATGTAAATCTCAATTCAGGTTTCCACTTGGACTATATTAGAGCATAGTCTTCCATGCGATTAATGCATCCCGAGCCTCTTCAACATTGGACCTTTGCAGTCAGAGGCTTTCCCCTTGTTGGGTTGTGTTATATTCTTTCCACATAGTGAACAGGGGGTTTGAGGGGTACCCGTAACCCCACTTTATGGGGTCTGGGCAGCGCCTCGGAAAATTTTGGTTTTGGACCCTATGTTAGGTTGGGCGAACCCACCTATGGTTTTATGCATGATTTTCGCACATTTTTTTTGGACGCGATGGTTCTCGGTCC